>BLSH010549130.1:983616-1012633 GCA_018402905.1 Glandirana rugosa
CCGAACGGTAACGACCAAATACAGTCCAGTGTTATGGGAAAAAGAATTAAGGGTATCTGTGGGAGGATTTGGAACACCTGTCGGAAGGGTCTTCTCAACTTCGACAATATCGACGTTTCCCACCCCGTCGAGTTATAAATTGGGATGCCTGATTCCGACCCTACGGTAATTTCAAGTACACGCACATTTCCGTCCGCAGGGTTATGAAAACTGTTATATCACATATACACTAGGACGCATAGCGCAGGAGGGACATCGTCATTTACAAGATATCCCACTAGACGTTCGCCAATAATAATAATATGTCCTAAATATATCACGTATAACAGCTTCAACTCTTCTGGGAAGGCTGTCCACAAGGTTTAGGAGGGTGTCTATGGGAATTAAGAAAAAGGGTATTGTGACCTGACATAAACCAGCAATGGCAAGCCTCCACCCCTAATATATTATTACAAAAAAGGGAGAAAGAAAGATAGTGGGGCTTTGGATGAGGCATGTCATAGCAATTAATTGTACGTGGACTGTATATAGAAAATGCATTCGATTTTAATAAAATTCCATGAATATAATCACATTGAGCACTTAATATTGATCGAAGTACATACCTATCATTCAATAATAGTATAATAAAATCATAAAAAATTCATATATATACAAACAAGGTGATAGCATTACATGATATATAATATTGAATGGACATGGTATTATACATAAAAATGCAGAGAATATATATCATTTTACAGATCCACATATATATATATATATAGACTTGATCAATAGGAAATACGTATAAGTAACTCATACATTCTGGTGTGGGTAGATCCATAGATGTTCCATGATTCGAAACAAACTTGTCTGAGCACCCTAGGTTTAAATCTCTACGCATTTCATAGCTTAAAGCTACTCGTCAGGCTGTGCCCAGTCTCAGAATAGGGGCCATGGTTGATAGCCTGACACGGGGTTGAGGCAGGAATACCCCCCAAGATGACCGAAGGGAGCAGCCAAAAGGTTGACCAGGTTGCCACAACATAGTCCCTGGGTCTGATGTGTATGTTCTGTTCCAAGACATTAGTCTGCAACTGTAGTATATGGTTATATGAAGAGGAGCATGGATAAGGTCCTCTCCGGGTGATAGGAGCATATGTGAATGTTTGACCATTCTTCCAGATTCCCATTTGTGAGGTCAGGCACTGATGTTGGACAAGAAGGCCTGGCTCGCAGTCTCCACTCTAATTCATTCTAAAGGTGTTCTATCGGGTTGAGGTGCAGGCCAGTCAAGTTCCTCCACCCCAAACTCGCTCATCCATGTCTTTATGGACCTTGCTTTGTGCACTGGTCCAAATCATTTGGTGGAGGGGGGATTATGGTGTGGGGTTGTTTTTCAGGGGTTGTGCTTGGCCCTTTAGTTCCAGTGAAGGGAACTCTTATGGTGTCAGCATACCAAGACATTTTAAAAAATGTCTTGCTCCCAACTGCGCACCAGTGCACAAAGCAAGGTCCATAAAGAAGTGGGTTGAGCAAGTTTAGGGTGGAGGAACTTGACTGGCCTGCATAGAATCCTGACCTCAACCCCATAGAACACATTTGGGATGAATTAGAGTGGAGAGTGTGAGCCAGGCCTTCTCATCCAACATCAGTGCCTGACCTCACAAATGCACTTCTGGAAGAATGGTCAAACATTCCCATAGACACTCCTAAACCTTGTGGACAGCCTTCCTAGAAGAGTTGAAGCTGTTATAGCTGCAAAGGGTGGGCCAACTCAATATTGAAACATACGGACTATGACTGGGACGCCATTAAAGATCATGTGTGTGTAAAGGCAGGAGTCCAAATACTTTTGGTAATATAGTGTATATACATGATCCTGCACTTCCGGGCATGGGGTGCGAGTGCGTGCCGCTGGAGGCTCGCTCCTGCTGTGATTCAGCACATCAGGAGCTGATTGTTCTGTACACAATGTAAACAAGGCAGATTGCCGTTCTGTCATTACAGAAGGCATTGATCCCGTGTTCTTGCAAAGCAGAAACACTGATCCATGCCTTTCCCCAGTAAAATCCCCTCCCTCACTACACTGACTCGTCAGCTAGGTACACAGTTAACCCTTTGATCGCCCCTAATGTTAACCCCTTCCCAGCCAGTGTCATTAGTACAGTGACAGTGCATATTTTTAGCACTGATCACTGTAATAATGTCACTGGTTCCCAAAAAAGTATCAAAAGTGTCAGTTAGTGTTCAATTTGTCCGCTGCAATATTGCAGAACCGCTATAAGTCGCTGATCATCTCCATTACTTGTAAAAAATAAATAAAAATTCCATAAATATATCCCATAGTTTGTAGACACTATAAATTTTGTGAAAAAAAAAAACAATCAATATACACTTATTGGGGGTTTTTTTAACCAAAAAAATGTAGCAAAATACATATTGGCCTAAATTTATAAAGAAATTTGATTTTTTACATTTTTTTATTGGATGTGTTTTATAGCAGAAAGTAAAAAATATTGTTTTTCTTTCAAAAAATTGTCGCTCTTTTTTTTTGTTTATAGCGCAAAAAATAAAAAAAGTAGAGGTGGTAAAATACCACCAAAAGAAAGCTTTATTTGTGGGGAAAAAAGGGCATACATTTTATTTTGGTACAACATCGCATGACCGCGCAATTGTCAGTTAAAGTAACGCAGTCCAGTATCGCAAAAAATGGCCTGGTCAGGAAGGGGGGTAAATCTTCCGAAGGTCAAGTGGATTATAATATTATTAACCATAAGCTCACTCTAACAATAACCATAAACCCAATCCCTAACCCAAAGAAAAAAATAAAAACAAAAATTAATAATTATGTAGCACTACCCGCGCAGGGGCTGCAGAAGACTCGTTTCCCCAATCCTGCACAGCCAGGCAACACCTGTGACATCATCCCGGTCCGACGTCCATACAGCCACAGGACCCATTCCGGCTTGCGTTTCAGCCTGGTTACAGCGCCAGGCTGTAGCTTCCCGCACTCCCCAGCCTATCCGGCAATGTCTCCTCGGCTTCCTACTTCCTATATCCCACCGAGTCCCGCGGATCACCTCCAGCCTTCCGGTTCGTCCAGTGGAAAATTGGATGAAGACACCCCTCGGTGCCCCCATTCTTCCCAGCGGCAAACCTGCACCCCCTCATCCACCTCTGTGTTGTAAGCAGCATACAGGAGTATCTCCAACTTCACTGTAGACACTGATCCAAGCTCTACTGCCTGTGGGAACTAGAAGCCCACCTGGCCGCTTCTCCCCCAACACACCTGGCTGCTTCTCCACCAACCCACCTGGCTGCTTCTCCCCCAACCCACCTGGCTGTTCTCCACCAACCCACCTGGCTGCTCCTCCACCAACCCACCTGGTTGCTCCGAAGATCTCCCAAGGCAAGGGTTAGGAAGCGATAATCACAGCGCTGTCCTGCTGAAGGCTTGCTACATGTGGCATTCTCTTACCTTGTGAATCCCTGGGTGTGCTGATGTACTCACACTGTCCTCCTTGCTCCCTGCTGCTTCTTAGGCAACATTCCTTTCAAACCGTACTGCTGTCAGGATCCTCCCAAGCCAACCTGAGAACTGCATTGAGGCAGAGCACCCTCCAGACATAGGGTTCCCCTGCTAGGCCACCAACAGTCTCCATAGCTCTTCATCTTCCAGCCGACTCACCTGCTGGCATGACTCATCCATATGTAAGGGCTGACTCAGCCAACCTGCTTGGTGACTGGCCAAGTTCCCCTAAGTATGCAGATCAACCCTCCTGGCCTCCACCCACTAACTTCTGGAAGTATCTCCAAACTTCCAGAAGGGGGGGGGGGCACTAGAGAGCTGCCTGTGTGAGTCATCCAGCCTGACCTGCAGTAAACCCTGACCCAGACTCAGATTCACTTTACCATGAGTCACAGAAATAAATTTACCTGCACTAACAGGATATCACACTAGAGGGTGTTACAAATAAAACAAAAAATAATAAAGAAAAGCTGATGAAAAAGCTAAGAAAGCTGAAAAACATAGCAACAAATGATGAAACAGATTATATTTTTTTTCTATTGGCTATTAAAAAAAGGACAAAGCTCAAAAACGCTTTAAAAATGCTGTACAAAAACGCTCAAAAACGCCAGAAAAAATGCTCAAAAACATGACACTCACAGGTGTGAATGCAGCCTCACAGTTAACAAATATAACTGTGTCCTCCCTCCACCCTCAGCCTGCTTATTGGATAGATAACCCAGATAGCAAGCAATGAGCTGCAAGTTTGAAAATAACTTGCTAAGCTGTTGCATTGCATGACTCCAGATCAACTTTCTTGGAAAATATTCTGCAAGTCTGCTGCAAGTTCTGGTTCAGTTATGTTGTGCTATAGTCCTCCCACCACAGGGAGCGCTGTGGCTGAATTTTCATGCTGTAGACTTGCAGAGCTCTTGCTGTAGACTCACCAATGCAACTTTGCTCTTGCTAGAGACTTGCCACGCAGATTTGCTACAAATTGGAAAAGTGTCACCTAGAACTTGTTCTTCAAGTGCTCTGCTCTTACAATTCAACACTGCCACAAATTTGTGGCAAGCTATCCTTGCTATCTGGGAAGGAGAAGCAGCAGACTGATGAGGTCATCGCTCTGTTCACTCTGCTTTCTCCTGATATCAGCATTTTCCCCGTCACTACATTTCTGGCTGGAGGTCATCCAGTATCATCTAGCTCTTTCCGTCTCACCAGACTGTTCCTGGCCCGCCCCTTTCATTTCAGTGCTTTCAATCATAGATTCTCAACATGACATGGGGGTGTTACCTAGGGCAGGGCGGTCTTAATAGCATCATGGGCCCCTGGGAAAAGTAATGCACTGGGGCCCCTACCAGGCTGCCCCAAATTTATGCACATACTTTTAAAGAATTAAAGTATAAATAGTTCATAGAATTAAACATATATTTATTAGTACTTTCAATCAAATCAATTTTAAACAATAAAAAACATGCCATAAATAAAAGACTGAAACAACACAAAGGGCACAGTATAGGGGGAGGGGGATCAGGAGGGCAAGATACTGGGATCAGGAGGGCAAATTACAGGTTCCGGAACACTGGCAATCCTGGGAAAGCTTAGTAAAAAGAGTGACTATCCAAGAAGATCCGGGATAGTTGGCAAGTATGATGTAATGTAAGATTATCATGGGGCCCCCATGCACCTGGGGCCCCTGGGCAGTGCCCAAGGGTGCCCTTGCATTAAGACAGCCCTGACCTAGGGCAGGTCACATGCAAATGCACCTGCCTAGAAATGTTCACACTTCAAGACTGACATCGATCCATCAAGGCATTTTGATTTTTGCATATCTCCCCTAAGAGCCAACCAACTGCTCGCATCAGGGCTGAGGGCTCTTGGAAGGAGAACTGAGGAAAGGTGCTGTGATGTTTTCAGGAGGCTATGTACAGCAACCTGCCAGCCTCTCCCACCAGCCATGATCTGCCTGCATTGCATAGTGAAGCACAGAGACCCAGTGATGAAGTCTCTTAGCATGCTGATAAGTGGGGCAATGTCTGACCAGATCACACTTACAGCAGAACTTCAATATGCCTCCTTTAGTGGCTCCAGCTAGCCAAAAGATTTGAAATGCTGTTCAGCCAGGACTGTGATCCAGGAACTCCTGCCAGATAGCACAGCCAGCACAATGACACCACACTTCTCTGTTTCTTTTATGCAATATTCCTTGTTCAAGCATCAACCCCAATGTATCTACCCCAAGCTGATTGGATAAGAAGCAGTAGCACGCTGTTAGGAAGATCCATGATCGCCCACTCCTGTGAAAACGCCCAAGGTGTCCGGACTGCACAGTACAATGCAATAGAGCCCTGATTGGCTCAGAATGCTGACCCACCTCATCACCTGCTGCTGTGCAGTGGATTTAGAGCTGCCAGTACAAGGATGTATTTACATTAGGTGTGTACAGTATCTCACAAAAGTAAGTACACCCCTCACATTATTGTAAATATTTTATTCTATGTTTTCATGTGACAACACTGAAGAAATGACACTTTGCTACAATGTAAAGTAGTGAGTGTACAGCTTGTATAACAGTGTAAATTTGTTGTCCCCTCAAAATAACTCAACACACAGCCATTAATGTCTAAACCGCTGGCAGCAAAAGTGAGTACACCCCTGTCTCCTCGGCTCACGCTTGGAGACAGCTCCGCCTGGCAGACAGGAAGTATGGGTGTGGGAGTCAGGAGGGCTCCACCTAGGAAAGAAGTGGGAGCCAGTGCAGCACAAGGCTACCTGCTGTACGAGTGCTGAGTGTAGGGTTGCCACCTCATCCCTTTAAATCCGAACACATATTAATTACACAGGTTCTGTGGCTAAATCGGGTGGTAATTAGCTTCACCCCCCAGCGCCGTAAATAGGTGGCGGCTACTTTTGAGGGGCTGTACCGGGGTATAGTCTGCAGCTGCAGGCTATATCCCGGTACTGTTTTTTAGAGAGGACGGTTAGCTATCCGGGGATAATGACCAATCCGGCTCGGGAGCCGCTTGATCGTTATCCCCGGGGGGTGAGAGGGGACATCCCCCCCGCTTCCTTCCGCCGCTCTTCTCCGGCCTCCCGTCCCACCGGGAGACCGGAGCTACGATCCGACACGTCCGCCGGCTCAGAGGAGACCTGGTAGAAGCCAGAATCGCTATGGCAAATTCCAGAAAGCGACTTTGCGACGTCACTTCCGGTTTACTCGGCGGCTTACGGCGCCAGTTTTAAAAAAATGACAGTATTCAGAATCACTGTTTTTGGTGATCTGAATACTGTGAAGTGCAAAGGAGGGATGGGGGGTCTTTTAGACCCCCCAGCCCTCCATAAAGAGTACCTGTCACCATATATTACTATCCCAACGGATGTTTACATTCCTTGTGTTTAGCAATAAAAGTGATTAGAATTTTTTTTTTAAAGGAACAGTGTTATAAATAAATAAATAAATTGAAAAAAAAAATTCAAGTGCCACCGTCCCTGTGAACTCACGCAGCAAAGAAAACACATATGTAAGTCGCGCCCGCACGCGAAAACGGTGTTCAAACCACACATGTGAGGTATCGCCGCGATCGCCAGAGTGTGAGCAGTAATTCTAGCAAAATACCTCCTCTGCACCTCTAACCTGATAACCGTTAAAAAATTTTAAATTGTCGCCTATGGAGATTTATAAGTACCGGACTTTGTCGCCATTCTGCGAGTGCGCGCAATTTTCAACTGTGTCATGTATGGTATCTGTTTACTCGCCGTAACGTCCTCTTTCAAAATATACAAAAAAAAAATGGGCTAACTTTACTGTTGTCTTATTTTTCAACTTAAAAAAGTGAAATTTTTCTAAAAAAAATTGCGCTTCAAAGACCACTGCGCAAATTCTGTGTTACAAAAAGTATTGCAATGATCGCCATTTTATTCTCTAGGGTGTTTGAAAAAAAATATATAATGTTTGGGGGTTCTAAGTAATTTTCTAGCAAAAAAAAAACAGTCTTTAACTTGTAAACGACAAATATAAAAAAGGGCCCCAGTTGGTAAGTGGTTAAACTCACTTGGTGCCTTATCTGCAATAAATTGGCCTCAGAACAACCTGTGTAATTCATGTGTTCGGGTTTAAAGGGATGAGGTGGCAACCCTAGCTGAGCGTCTGGTCTGTGGGAGACAGACCAAGGCCTAAAGCGGAAGGCCTAAGCAGGAGAGCTGCACTTATTAGACAGGAGGGCTGAATGTTGTTTATTAGCCAGGGTGGCTGAATATTGTTTATTTCTGAATGAGGCCTGAAATGCTGAATACCCCTGCGAGGGACTCTTCTGTTTATTTGAACTTTTCCATTCCTTTTAATAAAAGTGGGCTGCCATTTCCTTAAAAACGCAGTCTGGAGTGGCACGTTTCTGGAAATCGCATGCACCACTTGAATCTAATCACCCTGCATATTACCATATTACATTAATACAAAATGCTTAAATGATGATCTCATTTATTAAGGGAAAAAGCTGTCCAAACCTGCCTGGCCCTAAGTGAAAAAGTAATTGCCCCCCCAACCCAATAACTGGCTGTGCCACCTTTGGTGGCAACAACTGCAATCAAGCCAGGGGCGTATCATGAAATTGGTGGGCCCGTGTGCAAGCCCACATCACACCGATCATCCCTGGCTGTCATGGAGAGATCATCCATGGGTGCAGTGTCTGTCAGAGCACAGTGGGCCCCCCACCCCTCAGGGCCCATGTTCATTGAACACCCTGCACCCATGGATGATACACCACTGAATCAAGCATTTGCGATAACTGCCAATGAGTCTTTCACATCACTGTGGAGGAATCCTGGCCCACTCTTCTTTGCAGAATTGTTTTAATTCAGTCACATTGGGGGGTTTTCCAGCATGAGTGGCCTGTTTAAGGTCATGCCACAGCATCCCAATCAGATTTAAGTCTGGACTTTGACTGGGATACTCCAAAACCTTCATTTTGTTTTTATGAGCCGTTCAGAGGTGGATGCGCCGGTGTGTTTCGGATCATTGTCCTGCTGCATAACCCAGGTGCACTTAAGCTTGAGGTCAGGAACTGATGGGCGGACATTGTCCTTCAGGATGTTCTGGCAGAGCGCAGTATTCATGGTTTCATGCAAAGCAGCTCCAGACCATCACACTACCACCACCATGTGTGACTGTTGGTATGATGGTCTTTTTATGAAATGCTGTGTTCGTTTTACACCAGATGTAACGGGACTAGGGTTGTCACATCATCCCTTTAATCCAGGATACATATGAATTACACAGGTTGTTCTGAGGCTAATTGAATGCAGATGAGGCTCCAAGTGAGTTTAATTACCACCTTAAAGCGGAGTTCCACCCAAAAGTGGAACTTCCGCTTTAAGTCCTCCTCCCCAGCTCCAGATGCTGAAACAGAGCTTTTGGGGAGGAGGGGGGGGGTGGGGATACCCTATTTTTAGGGGTACTTCCGCCCCGGTGGCCTTAGGCGATCGGAAGTGGAAGGACTCCTTCCCCCTCCCTCCCGAAGTCTTCTGGGACACAGGACAGGTCCTAGAAGACTTCGGGACCAATCACAATGCGCAGGGCCGCTCGCGCATGCGCAGTGTGCGCCCGGCCGTGAAGCCGCGGCCGGGTGCCCACAGTAGCAATGCCGGCGCCGCGGAGGGGAGGGGGAGAGGAACGAGGCTCCGTGCGGCTCCATCGCTGGACCGGGAGATAGGTAAGTGTCTGTTTATTAAAAGTCAGCAGCTACACTTTTTGTAGCTGCTGACTTTTAATAAACCTAAGGAAAGGGTGGAACTCCGCTTTAATCAGCCACAGAACCTGTGTAACTCATATGTGTCCTGGACTAAAGGGATGATGTGCCAACCCTAAACGGGATGCACACCTTCCAAAAAGTTCAACTTTTGTCTCACCAGTCCACAAAATATGTGCCCAAAAGTCTTGGGGATAATCAAGATGTTTTTGGCAACTGAGAGATACGCCTTTGTGTTCTTATTGGTCAGCAGTGGCTTTGGCCTTGGAATTCTGCCATGGACGCCATTTTTGCCCAGTCTCTTTCTTATTGTTGAATCATGAACACTGAGGCAAGTGAGGCCTGCAGTTCTTTAGATGTTGTTCTGGGTTCTTTTATGACCTCTTGGATGAGTGGTCCTTGTGCTCTTGGAGTAATTTTAGTAGGCCGGCCTTACCTGGGAAGGTTCACCACTGTTCCAAGTTGTCTCCATTTGTGGATAATGGCCCTAGAAACGGCTTTGTAACCCTTTCCAGACGGATACGTCAGTTACTTTGTTTCTCATCTGTTCTTGAATTTCTTTAGATCGTGGTAGATGTGTTGCCTTTTTAGATCTTTAAGGCCTGGTTCACACTTGTCCGACAAATGGACGGACATTGTGAGCACAAGTCACATGACATCACCAAATCAATGTTTCCCTATGAGAGCCGTCTTAACTAGTATGACTTTGAAAAAGGTTCCTGTACTACTTTGGTCCTACTTCAGCCGATTAAATATCATTGAAGTAGGATCAAAGTCAGATCCTTGTTCTAACCATCCGACTTGTGACATCCAGCAGCAGTAAAAGGAATTTATATCACATTGGGATTGTTTTGATTGGTCAAAGGACAAGTCACTGTCCCAAAGTCGAAACAAAATCTTATCTTGTTCATTCAAATCGGATGGAAGTAGGACCAAAGTAGGAGCGATGTTGCAGGGCAAAGTAGGATAAAAAGTCTGACCGTTTTTGTGTCGGAAAGTGTGAACCCAGCCTTAGCGTGATTCATTTTATCAGACAGCTTCTATTTAAGGGATTTCTTGATTCAACAGGTCTGGCAGTAATCAGGGTGGGCAGTAATCGGTGTGGCAAGTAAAATCTAACTCAGATTTCCAACAAATGTGGTTAATCACAGTTCATTCATGATTTAGTAAGGGGGGGGCAATTACTTTTTCACACAGGGCCAGGCAAGTTTGGACAATAAATGAAATCACCATTAAAAAAACTGCTTTTTCTATTTACTTGGGTTATCTTTGTGTAATATTAAAATGTGTTTGATGATCTGAATCATTAAAGCTCCATCCACACCTGGGCTTTCTAAATTGTGGGCAGAATCGCCGCATAACGGGCGAGGCATTTGCGATGCCATTACTTCCTAATGGCACCCTAGTTGCGCCGTGATTTTGGCCCCATAAATCACACTGCAATCGTGGCAAATTGCAACGTGTGACGCTGTCACCCGAAAGAAACTTTTGCTCCTTTTTGACAATCGTCACGCATTGTGATTTGACGCAATTTATCGTGCAACAAATGTGGCAAAATTGCAACGTGATTGGGGTGCCATTAAGAAGTAATGACATTGCAAACGCATCGCGGGCAGAATCCCGTTGATTCAGCCCGTGATTCAGAACGCCCAGGTGTGAATGGAGCTTTAAGTGTGACAAATATGCAAAAACCAAAATCAGGAAGGGGGCAAAGACTTTTTCACAGCACTGTATGTACATTGCAAGGATATTAACAAACATTGTCGCAGATTCCTTCCTTTTATTGTTCTGAAGAAATAACTGTTTGATTATCTGTGTCCATGTGCTCAATGAATCTGTATGGGAGTGATTTTATAATTATCAGTCAGCTGCTGCACCTGCAGGGCTCTAACAGGGAAACTGGCAGACGTGATTTCCCTTTGGGAGTATCTCACCAGAAATTACATTTTTGTTGCAGGGGGTACCCAAAATCTGACTTGCAGACTTCTGGGAAAATCAGTGAGCCAATCACACAAGCAGGAAATGGTGTTTCTGGGAGGTGTTCTGTAAACATTCTGTATACAGAATGCCTCCAGGTGGCCATATTGCATTGCATTGTACAGAAAATGACAGCACTGCAGATTGGAAAGGAAAGGTCATTTTAATAACATTCAGTTACAATATGATTTGCGTCGCATTTGTATACGCTGTATTTTTTTTTTTTTGCCCACAAAAGTGGAGTTACCCTTTAAAGTTCGGTCATTTTTTTTATTTTCTTTGCCTGTGTCTCCCATCGGGGAGATTACCCATCCATTCCTGTCCCAGCGACACCCGTATAGGGAGGAGAGCTCATCACCAGGGCAGAAAAGCACAAACAGCAAAAAAATAAAATATTGTCAACCATTCTAAGGCTACTTTCACACTGGTCTGTAGCAAAAATGCATATGCCTTTTTGTCACATTTTTAATGCATGTGCGGTGTGGTTTTTACAGGACATGTGAATTAAAAAAACATAGCGCAGGTGCATTTTTTCTACAATTCTGATGCGTTTTTGCCACATTTTCCATTCATTTCACTGAGGAAGTGTGTTTTTTTTACTGCACCAAACCGGCACCAAAAATGCAGCAAGCAGGATTTTAAAAAATGCAGCAGACCCGCAATGGATCATTGTGAAGAGTTCCATAGGGTTACATGGTCAAATGTTTTTCTTCCACTTTTTTCAATGCAAAAACAGGAGATAAACGGATCAGTGTGAAAGCAGCCTTAGGCCCCTTTCACACTTGTGCGACCTGAAAGTCATGTGACTTTGCCGCAATTTGAAGCAATGCCTGTGTAATCTTGAGGTCTATGGACCTCAAGTCACATCAAAGTCGGACCAAAGTCAGGGCCGGCCCTACCATGGGTCCCAGTGGGTCCATTGGACCCAGGCAGCATTTTGAGGGGGGCAGCAAATTGAACCACGACCACCTCTCCTTCTTTTCTATTTACCCAGCAAATTGACGACCAAGATTTTTTTTCCAGAAGTTTTGTGTGTCATGGCGACAACTGCCCCTGGGCCGCTCCTCCTGCCTCTATACTACCCTAGCCAGTCCCTCTACTACCCTAGCCTGTCCATATACTACCCTAGCCTGTCCATATACTACCCTAGCCTGTCCATATATTACCCTAGCCTGTCCCTATACTACCCTAGCCTGTCAATGTACTACACTAGCCTGTCCATATACTACCCTAGCCTGTCCATATATTACCCTAGCCTGTCTATATACTAACCTAGCCTGTCTATATACTACCCTAGCCTGTCTATATATTGCCCTAGCCTGTCTATATACTGCCATAGCCTGTCCATATACTGCCCTAACCTGTCCATATATTATCCTAGCCTGTCCATATATTACCCTAGCCTGTCCATATATTACCCTAGCCTGTCTATATATTGCCCTAGCCTGTCTATATACTGCCCTAGGCTGTCCACATACTGCCCTAACCTGTCTATATACTACCCTAGTCTGTCTATATACTACCCTAGCCTGTCCATATATTACCCTAGCCTGTCCATATATTACCCTAGCCTGTCTATATATTGCCCTAGCCTGTCTATATACTGCCCTAGGCTGTCCCTATACTACCCTAGCCTGTCTATATACTACCCTAGCCTGTCCATATACTACCCTAGCCTGTCCATATACTACCCTAGCCTGTCCATATACTACCCTAGCCTGTCCATATATTACCCTAGCCTGTCCATATATTACCCTAGTCTGTCCATATATTACCCTAGCCTGTCCATATACTGCCCTAGTGTGCCCATATACTACCCTAGCCTGTCTGTATACTACCCTAGCTTGTCTATATACTGCCCTAGCCCGCCCCTTGGAATTGAACATAACGCAGGTCATATAATTTTGCATATAGGCAAGGTGCTGTTGCATGTAAATCTGACTTCCTGATAAATTTAATTTTAGTTTTAATTATCATCATATAAAATAATGGACGTGGGGGCCTTTTGGTGGGTGTTTTTTTAGGGGGGGGGGCAGCATTTCATGCTTGGACCCAGGGCAGCACAATGTCTGCCCTGACCAAAGTAGTGCAGGGACTACGGCAATAGGCTTTCAGGTTGTACAAGTGTGAAAGGGGGTTACTTTGAAGTCGCACAGATATGAATGGTACTCATTGGAAATCATGGGGTACAACTTGTCATGCGACTTTGCAGTCCCAAGTCGCAGGACAAAACAACATATTACAGCGCACACATACAAAAATGACATTTACTCCTGCAAGGCTAATTAAAAGCATCTAAACATATGAAGCAAATATGCAAACATATGGGGATTTGGTCACACATTATGGCCATAAAGTGTCACTACTGCGTCAAAGTACCCCATTGTCAGTGGGTCCTACACGAACCATAGAATGAAAGATCCAGTCTCTAAACCATGGGCACATACACTCCTCTTTATGGGAGAACTAAAGGACTCTTCCTACAGCACAGGTGGACACTGATTAGTGGTAATGAGGGAGGATGGGGTTCCCCAGCCTAAAAGATCTAGTCAGTACACCTGCAACAAGTAGTGGTCGTACAGCAGCGCCATGCATTGTTAGGGTCCCCCCCCCCCAAATATTTGTAAGTCGCAGGACAAGCCACACAAGTGTCAAAGGGGCCTAACACTTCGCCTCTCAAAATGTGTTTTTGTTTTTTTGGGGGGTTTTTTGTCTGTGACTCCATTTCAGAGATCTGGATCTGGTTGGTTTTGGAGCAGTTGCTGCAGCCAGGAGGAAAGTGGACTCCTGTTTAGCAACCAAGTCAATAACCTTGAGATTGCACTCCATGTGGGAGAGGTTCCAGGTCAGTGGACTGGAAGAGTTGGGCCAGCTGAGAAAGTCTGGGGGACCATAGCTGAGACAACGGGAAAAGAGAGTCCTGGGTACCAGCGGGGACCGTGAGTCTTGGAGGATTGTAAAAGCCTGGATGGTCAGGAGAACCCCTTCCTAGAGGCCGGGAATGGGCCTATGCAACATGGTACTGTGACCAAGGATGACTGAGCTTTGAGAGTAGGGTTGTCACATCATCCCTTTAATCCAGGACACATATGAATTACGCGGGTTCTGAGGCCAATTTAACCACTTGCCGACTGCCCACCGTGGCTAGACGGCGGCAAAGTGGTTAGGTATCACGAAATTCCGCCACCTGACGGCGGCCGCGATAATGAGTATTGTGAGAGTGCATCGCGGGAGGTGCACTCACGCGCTCGCTGTGTTTGGGGGGGCAGGGAGCGGGTACAGTGGACTCAATTGCCGCCGGCTACCCGCGATGGCTCCCCCGCAGTGAGAGAACGGAGGTCCGTGCATGTAAACACGGATCTCCTTTCTGACAGTGGGGGAAGGGCTGTGATCACAGGCTTCCTGTATATGGAAGCCGTGATCACTCCTCTCTCCCAGCCAGCCCAGCCCCCATACAGTTAGAACACACACAGGGAACACAGTTAACCCTTAGAGCGCCCCCTTCAGGTTAACCCCTTCACTGCCAATGGCATTTACATAGTAATCAGTGCATTCTCATAGCACTGATCGCTGTATAAAAGCCAATGGTCCCAAAAAAGTGTCAAAATGGTCCGACATGTCCGCCACAATATTGCAGATCACCGCCATTAATAGTAAAATATAAAAAAAAAAAATAAAAACCCCAGAAATTAATTCTCATCATTTGTAAATGCGGCAACTTTTGCGCAAACCAATCCATAATCGCCGATTGCGATTTTTTTTTACCAAAAATATGAGGAAGAATATAAATCGGCCAAAACCGATGTAAAAAAATATTTTTTTTGGATTTGTATTTCAGCAAAAAGTAAGAAATATTGTTTATTTGCAAAATTGTCGCTCTTTTTTTGTTTATAGTGGTGATCAGAAATGACGCAGAGGTGATCAATTACCACCAAAAGAAAGCTCTATTTGTGGGGGGAAAAAAAGGACGCAAATTTCGTTTGGGTACAACGTCGCACGACCGCGCAATTGTCAGTTAAATCGACGCAGTGCTGAATCGCAAAAAGTGCTCTGGTCCTAAAGTGGGAAATCCTTTCCGGGGCTGAAGTGGTTAATGCAGATAAGGCACCAAGTGAGTTTATTTAACCTTAAAGTAATTTAATTGGCCACAGAACCTGTGTAAATAATGTGTGTCCTGGATTAAAGGGATGATGTGGCAACTGGCAACCCTACTTGAGAGCCAGGTGGCTTGCCATTTTTCATTTGCTGTATTTCTGCTGGAGAAGAACCCCTGCGTGGGTAATCCATGCGTATATGAACTTTAACTTTGTTACATTTCATAAAAGAGGGGCTACCATGCCCTAAACCCGAAGTTCATGTTGGCTGTGAACTCACTGAAAAATGTATCTACCACTGAGCTAAACACCCCCCCAATATCACACTGTCCAAACAGGAAGTGAGGGAAATCTCCCTAACAGGGACATGAGCTACAGCCGAGGATTTAACCCTTTCTTGTTCTATCCAAATGAAAAAGCTTTGGCTGGAGTTGGGTTTTAAATGCCATTCAGAGATCCAGACAGCTCTGCCATTACAAAGTATAAACAGCTTTTTGTTTAGACTTGAGTTCATTAATTTTTAGTAAAAAGGATATGAGATTTGGTGGAGGCGCCGAAGCGGATAGGAGAAAATCACTGTTTATTTACACATCGCCCTACATGATCCCTCTGGGGTAATAAATGAGGTTGTTATTGTTAGCCTTTCCGTAATTCTAAAATTAACACCCGAAAATCTTATTAAAATAACTTCTGTGTGAACGGCGTCCTGGGCCAAGAAGATGTTTTCTTCATCAACGACCTTCCAACAATGACAACTTCTGCTTTCTAGTAAAGGGTAAGTTCCTTGAAGGGACCTTTAAATGGCTTCCTATTATCAGCAAATCCCATCATCTCTAATTTATCATAAACTATCTGTTTCAGTGGAGAGCTCGATCAATTCCACAGTTAACTCCAGTTCAAACCTTATTTTTTTTTTTTTGGGGGGGGTTAGAACATTTCCTGTGGAGCATGACGTCACAAGGGGCAGGCTCTCCGGGTGATGTCATCGGATGGCCACGCCCCATGGCTATATAAGAGGTTCCAGACAGTGGGAACAACAGAATGTAGGAGGACAGCATCAGGAGAAGAGCGGCTTTTTTGTTTATAGCGAATAACCGGCGGCGAGGAAGAAGACATTGGTGGTAAGGAAGAAGACCACTCCAGGAGAAGACGGCGGCGGGAAGAGACGGCGGCGGGAAGAGACGGCAGCAGGAGAAGACAGAGCTATGAATAAAGGTCTTGTCAAAAAACAGCTCTTTTTTTACATTTAATTGCTTTTTTGGTGAATGGGTAGGGGTACAATTTACCCGATACCCATTTACTGGATGGGACGGAATCTGATTCCGATAAGCCCCCCGCCTGCAGACCCTGATAACCACCAGCCAGGTTTGTCAGGAAGAGGCCCTTGTCCCCATCAACATGGGGGCAAGGGGCTTAGGGGTGGGGGGGCTGCCCCAAAGCACCCATCCCCCATGTTGAGGGCATGCGGCCTGGTATGGTTCAGGAGGGGGCTGGGCGCCCGCTCTTCCACTCCCTTTCCTGACCTGCCAGGTTGCATGCTCAGATAAGAGCCTGGTATGGACCTGGGGGGGGGGGGGGGCCGCGCTGTTTTTTTTTTTTTTGCCGGCAAGTTGCTGCTGACAGCTGATGACTCATCGGTTGTGAAGGACGCAGCGGCTGGCCCCCTCCTTAGCAACCAGCTATACACAATGTGTTTAAAGAGGGAAAATAAAAAAAATGTTTAATAACGGATGTCAGCAGATTGGCTGTAAGTGAATGTCGTCCGCTAACATCCATTTTTCGTCCGTTCCGTTGTTTTTGACAGATGAAAAATAGGGCTTTCATCCGTTCAAAATAAAGGATGCAAATGAATGATCATCCATTGGCATCCATTTTTCCATAGGAATGCATTGATGTCCAATTTTCATCTGTCAGCGGATGGATGAAAAACAGAAAAAACGGTCCGTATGTGTGAAAGGATCCTAAAGCCTCGTACACACGGGACGACGATCGCATACAACAGTCGTACTAACGACCGTTGTATGCGATATCGATCATTCGGATGCGCGATTTGAGCAGTCGAACATACGACGGTCGTACAAGGGAGTTGTATGAGCAGACTAGAAAACTTGGTCGTACCAACAAGTGCTCATACGACCGTTGTTGGTACAACAAAGTCGTATTGTGCAAAACACGCATGCTCCAAAGTCAGGAATGGCCGGATGCTAATTACATGCACCTGGACGTTCTTTCTGTGGTCGTACGATCGTGTAGTGCACTCAGTATGCTACATACAACAGCCAACATACGATTTGACACGATCGTACGTGCGATCGTCGAACCGTGTGTACGGGGCTTAAGAGGCAGCTTTCCACCAGCCACGGTATCCTTGAGGTCCACTAAAATAGTCTGGAGATTATTTAAAGGATGGGAGCCTCACAAAGCTTAAATGAGTCCTGTATAAATGCATTTTTCATGACAAGAGGGTCAGCAGCCAACACGTTTCAGGGGTTCAAACCCCCCCCCCTCATCAAAGGGCTAACTAACAAAATAACATAACATTATGTAATATGAAGGTCTCAAAGTATAAACGCAATTAATTACAGTCTAAAAATTAAATAGGAAAGTAAAAGAAGACCTACATACCTTAATTGTATTTTTAAAAATCATTGTTCTGTTACATGATTTGCATGTAACATAAATATGCAGCTATAGTAATGTTTTTATAGTTGGTTATTACAATGCCATCTTGTGGTTCTTTTGGATATTACACCTTTCTATTGTATTTTCTAAGTGTGTACCTCCCATCCTCTTTGAGCTAACTTCCTCTTCCTAGTTCACTCTACTTTGTAACTTCCTGTTCCTGGTGCACTCTGCTATACTACTTCCTCGTCCTGTGTCCTCTTTCTCATGAGGTAAAGAATATGGCCACATGCTAGAAGGCCTCTCTCAATCTACTCGCATCCTAGGACACATTACTATGTTTTGACCTGCAGTTACCATCTTTCGACCATCTGTCACATTTGTTGTATGCTGTACCTGCTATTCCAATGAATAAACGCTCATGGAAGAAATCGGTAATTGGTGAGTCACTATCTGATAAGAACTGTCTGCGGTGATCATATCTGCTTATACAGGCCAGGCATAGAGGTCTCAACAAGGGATAAGTCGCCATTACAACAGTTAGGAGTCAGAATAATCATTTATTACTATTTATTATTTTTATTAATTATCTTTTATGTATTATTTTAGGAAAATAAATGAAAAATGCAAAAAAAAAAAATAATTATTCTAAAGATAAAAATAAAAAATAGTAACCCGTAATTTAAAAAATAATAAAATAATGTTAAAAATAATACAAATTAAAGCAGAGTTCCACCCAAAAATGGAACTTCCACTTTAACCATTTGCCGACCGTAGTCTGACGGAGACAGAGTGGCTCGATATTGCAAACCGCCGTCACATGACGACGGCTGCGATATCGCTCACTGTGTTCCTGGGGGGCCAGGGAGCAGGTAGGGCGGACTCGATCGCCGCCGGCTACCAGCGATGCCCTCCCCCCTGCAGTGAAAGAATGGAGGTCCGTGTAAGTAAACACGGATCTCCGTTCTGTTAGAGGGGGAAGGGCTGTGATCACAGGCTTCCTGTATATGGAAGCCGTGATCACTCCCTTCCCCAAGCCAGGCCAGCCCCCATACAGTTAGAACACGTCCAGGGAACACAGTTAACCCTTAGAGCGCCCCTGCAGGTTAACCCCTTCACTGCCAATGGCATTTACACAGTAATCAGTGCATTTTTATAGCACTGATCGCTGTATAAATGCCAATGGTCCCAAAAAAGTGTCAAAATGGTCCGTCATGTCCGCTGCAATATCGCAGTATCGCAAAAAATCGCAGATTGCCGCCATTACTAGTTAAAAATAAAAAAACAATAAAAACCCCAGAAATGAATTCTCATTCGTAAAAACCATAACCGATGGGAAAAAAATGTTTTTTTTATATATTTTTTTGGATTTGTATTTTAGTAAAAAGTAAGAAATTTGTTTTTTTTTTTTTGCAAAATTGTCGCTCTTCTTTTGTTTATAGCGGCGATCAGAAATGATGCAGCGGTGATCAAATACCACCAAAAGAAAGCTCTGTTTGTGGGAAAAAAAGGACGCAAATTTTGTTTGGGTACAACATCGCACGACCGCGCAATTGTCAGTTAAAGCGATGCAGTGCCAAATCGCAAAAAGTGCTCTGGTCCTAAGGTGGGAAATCCTTCCGGGGCTGAAGCGGTTAAGGACTCCTGTTCCCCTGACATGCCACATTTGGAATATGAGTTTTTGAGGGGTGGGGTGGGGTGAGGATGGGTACCTAGTTTTGACAGGTACCCAGCTCCCACTTCCGCTTGCGCCGCCTAAGCAACTCAAGCGAAAGTTCCCCCTCCCTCCCATCCTCTCCTTTCCCCCTCCCTCCCTGTGACGTGTCCCAGTAGATTGCTCGGCCATTCAGCTCGTGCAGCGCGACTCACGCATGCGCAGCGCGCACGAGGTTGTGAAGCTGCAAGCTGTCACAGCCGGGTTCCCACACTAGTTATGCCAGCGCCGGAGGAAGGCGGGGAAGAGGAGCGAGGCTTCGGGTGGCCGCATCGCTGGACTGCGGGACAGGTGAGTGTCTGTTTATTAAAAGTCAGCAGCCACATTTTTTGTAGCTGCTGACTTTTAATAAACACAGAAACAGCTGGAACTCCGCTTTACACTATGCATGTCTTCTTTTATTTTGTATTTTTATTATTATCTTCAGGAATTACTTTTATAAAAAAAAAATAAATAGAACCAAAAAAAATTATTAAAATAATTAAAAGTAATTGTTCATAAAAATAATGACTATTAACACATACTTTTAAAAAATAATAAAATAATTTAAAAAGTAATACATATTATGTTATGCATATCTCCTTTTACTTTGTATTTTTATTAATTATTATCTTTAGGAATTTTTTCTATATATTTAAATTTAAAAAAATGAATAAAAATAATTAAAATTAATTATTAGTAACCTATTATTTAAAAAACAATACAATCATTTAAAAAATATAATAAATACATATTATGATATGCATATCCCCTTTTATTTTGTATTTTTACTACAGCAATAGCACCTTTAGAAATATATTTACCTAGAAAAATGGTGTACCCGCTGTATTATTACATATTTATTCTTATTTACGCACCGTGAACACGTTTAGGTTGAGTTCACGCTAATGTGACGACAGACATTGCATGTGATTCGCACCGCATTGCTGTTCACATCACATGCGATGTCTGTGCGATGCAAATTCAGGCATACAGATTGTATGGCTGAAATCACATCGCATTCTTACCAAAATGGTTCAGGACCCTTTTTTTGCTTACTTTTATTGCTGCAGAGTGGCACTGTCAGGCGAATCATCGTCTGCAGGAGTGTGGCCGTGGCTCGGGCGGACTTGATCTCCTCTGGCGAGACGCGATTGCCTAGCAGAGAGGAAGAACAGGGAACCGCCAATTTAAACACGGCGGTTCCCCGCTCTGTTAGGCGGCATGTGAGAGATCTACTGATCTCACTGGGATCTTATAGATCTCTTATGCCCCTGGCAGCCCAGCCCCCTCACAGTTAGAACACGCCTAGGGAACACAGTTAACCCCTAGATCTCCCCCTGCAGGTTAACCCCTTCACTGCCAATGACATTTATACAGTAATCAGTGGATATTTAAATTTCTGATCGCTGTATAAATGTCATTGGTCCCAAAAAAGTGTCAAAAATGTCTGACATGTCCACCGCAATATCACAGGCCCAATAAAAGTCACAGATCGCCGCCATTACTAGTAAAAAAAAAAAATTGGAAAAACACCAGAAATTAAGTCTCATGGTTTGTAAACGCGGCAACTTTAGCGCAAACCAATCAATAAATGCCGTTTGCGATTTTTTTTTTTTACCAACAATATGAGGAATATAAATCGGCCAAAACCGATGAATAAATTCGTTTTTTTATATTTTTTTTATATGTATTATAGCAAAAAGTTATATTTATGTTATACACAATAACATAAATAAACAATAATATTGTTTTTTTTTGTTTTTGCAAAATTGTCGCTCTTTTTTTGTTTATAGCGGTGATCAGAAATGACGCAGAGGTGATTAAATACCACCAAAAGAAAGTTCTGTTTGTGGGAAAAAAGGACGCAAATTTAATTTGGTTACAACGTCACACGACCGCGCAATTGTCAGTTAAAGCGACGCAGTGCCGAATCGCAAAAAGTGCTCTGGTTCTAACGTGGGAAATCCTTCCGGGGCTGAAGTGGTTAAAGTGCAAAAAAAAGAAAAAAAAACGCAGAGGTGATCAAATACTACCAAAAGAGAGTTCTGTTTGTGGGGAAAAAAAGACATCAATTTTATTTGGGTACAACGTCGCACGACCACGCAATTGTCAGTTAAAGTAATGCAGTGCCGTATCGCAAAAAATGGCCTGGTCATGAAGGGGGGTAATTCCTTCTGGAGCTGAAGTGGTTAACACAATGTGTGCAGCTGGTTGTTAGGGAGTGGGCTGAGAAGTCGGCTGCTGTGTCCTTAAAAACCAATGAGTCATCAGCTGTCAGTGGGTTCCCCGCTGACAGCTAAGGCCTCGTACACACAGACGTTTTTTGACGCCGGCGTTTTCTGGCGTTTTTTGCAGCTCTCCATGTTAGTCAATGGCCCCATAAAAACGCCAACGTTTTTGAGCTGTAGATGGCGTTGGCGTTAGTGAGTTGAAACTAGAACCCGCGGCCAGCGCGTTCTGAGGCTGTAACGCTTTGGCATTTTTTGACGCCGACGCTGCAAAATGCCAACTAACGCCAACTAATATTATACCGGCGTTAACCGGCGTTTTTTGACGCCGACGTTTTTAGGCTGAAAAATAGCAGAGGGATGATTTTTTTTAAAAACCGCCTATTGACGCTGACGCTCACTAATGCCGATGCATAACGCCAAAAGATGCAGATTTTTTTTCCTTGACGTCGGACCCAACGTTTTGTTTATTTTTTAAGAAACGTCCGTGTGTATGAGGCCTAAATGTAAAAAAATAGAATTGCTGGCAGAAAAAAAAAAAAAAATCGGAAAAAAACGACCTGGGGTCTCCCCCCCAAATCCATACCAGGCAGTTAGGTCTGGAATAGAATTGGAAGGGAACCCCACGCCGAAATTAAACAAAAAAAAAATGGCGTGGTGAACGAGCGAGAACTCTCCGCTTGCAGAAACGCATAGAAACACAGATTTAAAAACGCAAAATGCGCCTAAAAATTGCATCAACCACAACTACATCGATGTGAACCTACACTAGACTCAAACTTTCTGCATTACATTCTGAAAAGGTTTAGGATCTCCAGAAATTGCTATCGGCATCAGAAGAGAGTGTGACGGATTTTCAGTGCGCATGTCTGAAGCTAAACATTGAAGACCCCATAAAGAGACCCCTGAAGACCCTTCCAGAGAAGGGAGAACTCACCATGGGCTTCTTGAACTCGTTGGGCTTTATACATCGTACAAAGAAAGGCTGACACACGCTCAGGGTTCTCATCAGCAGCTCCAACGATCGCTTGAACTGGCTGCTCAGGGTGGGCGAGCGCTTCCTGGTCTCGGCCCCCTGAAAAGAAAAAAAAACACATATATTGGAATTAGAAGCAAACAAATTGGAGTCAGGAAATGAGAGATGATAAGAATGAGAGAGCCTCTTCCTCCCTCCTGTGTCACCGAGAGGGAAACACGGATGGAGGGAGGCTGAGGACTACACTAATGACTTAACCCCTTTCTGACTGTTGTCACAGCTAGGGGAGTGCAGGGGGTTACAATTCTTGCACTCTGAAGTTTAATCTGCTTATACACTATGTTGTCAAAAGTATTGGGACGCCTGACTTTACACACACATGAACTTTAATGGCATCCCAGTCTTAGTCCATAGGGTTCAATATTGAGTTGGCCCACCCTTTGCAGCTATAACAGCTTCAACTCTTCTGAGAAGGCTGTCCACAAGGTTTAGGAGTGTTTATGGGAATGTTTGACCATTCTTCCAGAAGTGCATTTGTGAGGTCAGGCACTGATGTTGGACAAGAAGGTCTGGCTCGCAGTCTCCGCTCTAATTCATCCTAAAGGTGTTCTATCGGGTTGAGGTCAGTCAAGTTCCTCCACCCCAAACTCGCTCATCCATGTCTTTATGGACCTTGCTTTGTACACTGGTCCAAATCATTTGGTGGAGGGGTGATTATGGTGTGGGGTTGCTTTTTCAGGGGTTGGGCTTGGCCCCTTAGTTCCTGTGAAGGGAACTCTTAAGGAGTCAGCATACCAAGACATTTTGGACAATTTCATGCTCCCAACTTTGTGGGAACAATTTGGGGATGGCCCCTTCCTGTTCCAACATGACTGTGAACCAGTGCACAAAGCAAGGTCCATAAAGACATGGATGAGTGAGTTTGGGGTGGAGGTACTTGACTGGCCTGCACAGAGTCCTGACCTCAACCCAATAGAACACCTTTGGGATGAATTAGAGTGGAGACTGTGAGCCAGGCCTTCTCATCCAACATCAGTGCCTGACCTGACAAATGCACTTCTGGAAGAATGGTCAAACATTCCCATAGCACACCTCCTAGCTTTTTGAAATGGGAATGAGAAACACCTATAAGCAAACGTATGTAGGGATAGGACACACCCCCTGCCACACTCCCTTAAAGGAGAATTATACAAAAAAAATATTCTTTTTACCACTACTATTCCTTTATATTGGCTTTCAAATGAACAAATATAGCAATTTAGAAATTGGATGAAAGGTTTAGCTCTGGGAAACACTTATTAAAAGATAATTAGTGCATTTTATATACAACTATATAGATCAGACCAAAATGAGGGACAAATGGGGAGGAAAGAAGGACTTTGTTCCAAATCAGGGACAGTTGGGAGCTGTGCCATAGACACACTCCTAAACCTTGTGGACAGCCTTCCCAGAAGAGTTGAAGCTGTTATAGCTGCAAAGGGTGGGCCAACTCAATATGGAATCCTACAGACTAAGATTGGGGTGGCATTAAAGTTTATGTGCGTGTAAAGGGAGGAGTCCCAATACTTTTGGTAATATAGTGTATGTAATTGTAGTTTTAGTAAAGGAGAGGGTAGGTCAAAGGAGTGCACTTCATTCTGCATGCCTATGATCCAGATGTCAACTGGTTCATGTGCGTGTAAAGGCAGGCGTCCCAATACTTTTGGTAATATAGTGTATGTAATTGTAGTTTTATTAAAAGGAGAGGGTAGGTCAAAGGAGTGCACTTCATTCTGCATGCCCATGATTTAGATGTCAACTGCTTCATGTACATGTAAAGGCAGGCGTCCTAATACTTTTGGTAATTAAGTGTATTTTGCCTTCGCTGGTCCTCCCTTATTAACATGCTAATGATATTTTTTAAATAAAACCTTTTCATGCTCCTCCAGCCAGGAAATGAAGTGGCTCTATCTGACTTGCAGTTTCTAATGCACACTGTGAGCATTGGGATAATATATTGCGTTTGTGTACTAAGTGTATTGTTTCCTAAAAATATGGGTTTGATAAACCATTGTGCTAATATCGTGTGACATAATGTGATAACGATGAAATACTCAGCATAGAAACTCACTGAAAACTGAGCATGTGCAGAGCTGCCAACACTGCTCTGCAAAATCCTCAACTGAACCGGGGACATGGACAGAAGGGGGAGATAGAGAGCAGCAGGATCAACCAGGTTTTTTGCAGGAAACGAATCTCATAGTGACTGAGAGAGTATGAACACCACGTAATACACCATTTATTGATAGTTTTTTATAATGTGGGTTTAGTGACACTTTAAAGGTTATTTATTTCATGAAAATAAAAAAGCTGTTATACTACCTGCTCTGTGCAACAATATTGCACACAGCGGGCCATTACCTCCTCTTTGGAAGTCCCCCGCCAATGCTGTCTGCTCCTCCTTCTCCAGGGTGCCTCCTTAGCAAGCCGCGTGCTATGGAGGCACCCAGGCGGAGGCGCACTCCCAAGCTTGGCTGTGTGCATCCATAGACACACCCAGTGCCAGCAAGCCACGCCTCCTCCTCACAGGAGTCTGGGTGACGGCAGCAGGATCCTATGGCTCCCCATTGCCCTCAGTGTCTCCTGTGGGATCAGGAAGTGAGGGGAGCGGTGCTGCAGCCACCAACAGTGACAGGAGTCAGGTAAGTGTTTAGGGAGGGGGATGGGTACGTAGTAGGGAGTTTTTTTACATTAATGCAGGCAATTTATTAAGGTAAAAAAAAAAAATTGAATTGAATTTAGAACCACTTTAATCTTGTAGTGGCCAAAAATTGTACATTTGCATTTTTTGTACCCCTTAGGTAAAGATATACAGTCTGTCTGGACAAAATAATAATAAAAAAAAAATGCAGTAAATCTCTACAAGCGCGTTACCCCATGGTTTAAGCAATTAGCGGACCTCCAGCTGTTGCAAAACTACAAGTCCCATCATGCCTCTGCCTCTGGGTGTCATGCTTGTGGCTGTCAGAGTCTTGCTATGCCTCATGGGATTTGTAGTTCTGCAACATCTGGAGGTCCGCTAATTGCATATCCCTCCCTTTAAAAATAGTGCAAGAACGTAAAAAATCACAAGCAGTGAAATTCTATAAAATGCCTTTCCTTAGATGAAGAGAGGGGATGTACTCTGTAGTCTATCAAAGGAGAGCTGGGCAGGGCTGGCACCATTGTCTGGGATTTGAGAGCAGCAGAGGCAGCATTGCTCAGCTCATAGTTAAAGGGTACCTCTAGGTAAAACCATTTTTAATTTTGGACAGAGTAAGGAAGGGTCAGACCAGCCTTTTACAACCTTTTTGCTTCAATGGAACGCTTTTAAATCATTTTCAGGTCTAGGGGAACCCCTGCTAAAAGAATGGAAATGGGAAGAATGTCCCCTGGCCCCTTACAGAAAGCTAAAAAAGATCCTTGGGGTCATGCCGCCGGCTCTAACAGGTGGCATTGACCCCAGAAGTATGCAGGCACCATCAGATTAGCCACGGCTCAAGAAACCCCTAGCCACCTCTAGAGGGACCCCACGGAACCCTAACTGAAAATGACTGAGTTAGATCCTCTGTCAAGTTTTTATTGCTGTCTGTGTCCCCGTTAGGGAGATTCGCCTTCTCTATTTGTACTGATGACAACAGTCACTGCTAAAGAAAGTGAGGGGAGATCTGCCTACTTCTGGCTTTAGGGCCCGCCGGCACCCGCTGTGATTGTACACAGCAACAACCTGTCAGCAAGTCCTCGCTATTGATTCGCGGTCGGGACTTGCTGATCGGCTGTGTCCAATCACAGCCCAGAGCTCTGTGTTGACAATCAACACAGGGCTCTGTACAAAGAGAACAAGGGCCCCTTGTGACGTCATGGACCCAGCATGCCCCAGACGATGACGTCACATGGGGGTGACGCCCCTTAGTTTAATTTGCAGAGGGAGGCGGCAGAGCTGTCAAATGACAGAAGCTAGAGTCGGGTTCAGACCTATTTTTTTTCGGTCAGCGACGTTCATTGTGATTGACGCTGGATTTACTTCAGGGGACATTGTTTTATTGTTTTTGTTTTAATAAAGGACCTGTCAAAAACTGTGCTTTTATTTATTTTTGACACAAAAATTGTGGATTTTATAATTTATTTTAGACACAAAAAACACAAAAAAAGTGTTTTTATTTATTTTTGACATAACAATTGTGTTTTTATTTATTTTTGACACAAAAATTGTGTTTTTTAAATTTATTTTTGATACAAAAACTGTGTTTTTATTTATTCTTTACATAAAAATTGTGTTTTTATTTATTTTGGACACAAAAACTGTGTATTTTTACTTATTTTAGACACAAAAACTGTGTTTTTATTTATTCTTTACATAAAAATTGTGTTTTTATTTATTTTTGACACAAAAACTGTGTATTTTTACTTATTTTAGACACAAAAACTGTGTTTTTATTTATTTTTAACATAAAAATTGTGTTTTTATTTATTTTTGACACAAAAATTGGGTTTTTATTTATTTTTGACACAAACACTGTGTATTTTTACTTATTTTAGAGACAAAAACTGTGTTTTTATGTATTTTTGACATAAAAATGGTGCTTTTATTTATTTTTGACACTCATGCTCATTGGGGGGTCAAGATCTGGGGCCCCCTTGTTTAAGGGAACTTTCAGATTCTGAAAAGCCCCCTGCCTGCAGACCCCCACAACCATCTGCCGGGGTTGTGGGGAAGAGGCCCTTGTCCCTATCAAAATGGGGGCAAGATGCTTTGGGAAGGGAGCCCCCCTACCCCAAAGCACCCCCCCATGTTAACGGCACGTGACCTGGTATGATTCAGTGGGGGGCTCACTCATCCCCACACTTTCCTGATCTGCCAGGTTGCATGCTCGGGTAAGGGTCTGGTATGGATTTTGGGGGATCCCACGCTCATTTTTTTGTTACATTTTGGTGTGGGGTTCCCCTTAAAACCCATAGCAGACCCAAAGGGCCTAGCATGGATTCAAGGGAGAACCCCCACACTTAATTTTGTTAAAACTGATGACGTGTAATTTCAGAAGCGTTCCCATAGAAGGCAATGAGCCTGGATTTCGCATTTGAATCGCACCGCAGTGCTAGGAAAATGCACAGGACTCGTTTTAAATTCGCACTGCAGATGCACCGCATATTTGTAAATAGCTTCAATGGAAATTTGTAACGCTTCACATGTCAATGCAAATCGGATGCAGTTCAAAACGCACCCAATTCACATATATTTGAATTGAGCCTAAATTTGTGTGATGCGTTCTTATTGGCGGGTCCTTGAGAGCATTATTTTTATTAATGCTGACCTCCAGTCTTCCCTTCAGTCTTGCACAGTTGTACCGGCTCCTCTCCTGTACTGGAATTGCTTACTCTGATTTCACTGCACACTGTGAGCTTCTCATAATGTGCATTAGAAGCTACAGCAAGTCCAATAGAGCCCACCTCATTTCCTGGATGGAGGACATCCAGCATCACCTAGCTCTTTCCTCCCCAGCCTGACTTTCCCTGACCCACCCCTCTGATTGGAGTTCAGTTCTGAAAATCATGGAGTCTCAGCATTATACTTACTTAGATCAAGCTGTTGTTTTTCAAAAAGCTATGTGCAGCCCCTCCCACCAGCCATGATCTGCCTGCATTGCCCAGAAAAGCACATGGACCCAGTTATGCCATCACTGGGTATAAAAAAAGGTTAAAGTGGTTGTAAAGGCACAAGGGTTTAAAAAAAAACCTTCTGTATGTAGCTCCGCCCCCCCTCGATGTATGTCTTCCAAAAAAAAATTTGGGAACACGGAAATGTTGGTGAAATTGGAAAAAAATATGGGTCACTACCGTATTGACCCAGGTACACGAAAAGACCCGTTACGTCCGTCTAGTACCGACCACCCTCCCCGACGTGTATCGAAAAACTTTTTGTTGTCGAACTAGATTCATTCATATTACGACTCTGAGGTACTAAAAGTCTTGACTTGAGGTTAGTCTCCCCACCCAGTCCCTTTCAGTCCGACCCCTCCTTTCTCGATCCACTACGACCTACAGGAGGTAGGTCCTTTACTCCACCCGAGATAACCTGAACGACATCGAAGATTACGTGTAATACTCTTCGAGTGTCACACGTCACTTTAGTCTCATTCGTTAAGGTCATGTCCTCTCCTCGGCCATG
>BLSH010549130.1:1023804-1035955 GCA_018402905.1 Glandirana rugosa
CGCCTCTGAAGTCAGACTTAACTGTTCCTATCCTGACACCCATACATTTTTATGAACGCAGATACACCAAGTACACAGGTTGAACTGGATGGACTAGTATGTTTATTCAACCTTACCTACTAGGTACAGTATTTCACAAAAGTAAGTACACCTCTCACATTTTTGTAAATATTTTATTCTATCTTTTCATGTGACAACACTGAAGAAATTACACTTTGCTACAATGTAAAGTAGTGAGTGTACAGCTTGTATAACAGTGTAAATTTGCTGTTCACTCAAAAAAACTCAACACACAGCCATTAATGTCTAAACCGCTGGCAACAAAAGTGAGTACACCCCTAAGTGAAAATGTCCAAATTGGGTCCAATTAGCCATTTTCCCTCCCCGGTGTCATGTGACTCGTTAGTGTTACAAGGCCTCAGGTGTGAATGGGGAGCAGGTGTGCGAAGTTTGGTGTTATCGCTCTCACTCTCTCATACTGGTCACTGGAAGTTCAACATGGCACCTCATGGCAAAGAACTCTCTGAAGATCTGAAAAAAGAATTGCTGCTCTACATAAAGATGGCCTAGGCTATAAGAAGATTGCCAAGACCCTAAAACTGAGCTGCAGCACGGTGGCCAAGACTGTACAGCGGTTTAACAGGACAGATTCCACTCAGAACAGGGCTCGTCATGATTGACCAAAGCGGTTGAGTGCACATGCTCAGCGTCATATTCAGGGGTTGTCTTTGGGAAATAGACATATGAGTGCTGCCAGCTTTACTGCAGAGGTTGAAGGGGTGGGGGGTCAGCCTGTCAGTGCTCAGACCATACGCTGCACACTGCATCAAATTAGTCTGCATGGCTGTCTTCCCATAAGGAAGCCTCTTCTAAAGATGATGCACAAGAAAGCCCGCAAACAGTTTTCTGCAGACAAGCAGACTAAGGACATGTATTACTGGAACCATGTCCTGTGGTCTGATGAGACCAAGATAAACTTATTTGGTTCAGATGGTGTCAAGCGTGTGTGGTGGCAACCAGGTGAGGAGTACAAAGACAAGTGTGTCTTGCCTACAGTCAAGCATGGTGGTGGGAGTGTCATGGTCTGGGGCTGCATGATTTCTGCCGGCACTGAGGAGCTACAGTTCATTGAGGGAACCATGAATGCCAACATGTACTGTGACATACTGAAGCTGAGCATGATCCCCTCCTTCTGGAGACTGGGCCGCAGGGCAGTATTCCAACATAATGACCCCAAACACACCTCCAAGATGGCCACTGCCTTGCTAAAGAAGCTCAGGGTAAAGGTGATCGACTGGCTAAGCATGTTTCCAGACCTAAACCCTATTGAGCATCTGCGCGTCATCCTCAAATGGAAGGTGGAGGAGCGTAAGGTGTTTAACATCCACCAGCTCCGTGATGTCGTCATGGAGGAATGGAAGAGAACTCCAGTGGCAACCTGTGAAGCTCTGGTGAACTCCATGCCCAAGAGGGTTAAAATGGTTGTCAAGGCTTGGGGGGAAAAAAACAAAAAAACGCCTGCAAGAGAAAGGCATAATGAGCTGGAAATGCTTACCTTAAATCAACGCCGTTGCAGCGGTCCCCGAGCACCGTTGGGACTGGCGTCATGTTGTGTCCATCGTCTTCCGGTCTCCGACCAATCACGGCACGGACTCCAGCGCTGTGATCGGCAGGAGCCGTGCTTTCGTCACTCTCGCACATGCGCACGGGAGCCGTCATTTATGGTACACTTAGTTCAGAAATGGCCCAGTCGGGTTGTTTCTTTACTGTGCATGTGCTGACAACGTTGGCACATGCAGATACAGAGAATATCTCCTAGACGGTGCAAGTTTAGGAGATATTCCCGGGACCAACAGGTAAGCCTTATTATAGGCTTACCTGTAGTTTAGTCAATGCTGGAAAATAATGTAACCACACAAAATATTGACACTTTGGGCCCAATTTGGATATTTTCACTTAGGGTTGTACTCAATTTTGTTGCCAGCAGTTTAGACATTAATGGCTGTGTGTTGAGTTATTTTGAGGGGACAGCAAATTTACACTGTTATACAAGCTGTACACTCACTACTTTACATTGTAGCAAAGTGTCATTTCTTCAGTGTTGTCACATGAAAAGATAGAATAAAATATTTACAAAAATGTGAAGGGTGTACTCACTTTTGTGAGATACTGTAACTATAATAATTACATTTTTATATAAAGAAAGTCCGATGCCCCCTCTGGCAGTTTCAATTGCCCCTTTTGCCCCCTTATAAATCCGGCAATGCCTATTTGGCCTTAAAGTGGACGTAAACCCTCTCCTATGCCCAGTAAAGTGAACAGCCTCAAATGATACACAGAGGTGAAACAATCACCCTATATAAGTTTTACATGCATATCTGCTGTCTTCAGCTTTATATATTCTTTATGTTTTCTCTACCTGTTCAGCACTGAGTGTGGAGTCGGTGCATACAGCCAAGACAGCTGTTTGGAGGAAAGGCAGACACCCCCACTACACATAGGTAGAGACTCTCAGAGCTGTTCTGTTAATAGTTTAGCTCTCTGCTAATCTATTTATAGCACCCTCCCCTGACACAAAATTCAGGCTGCTTTTATCTCCTGTGATCGAGAACTTGTCAGAAGTTATCAGGCTGATAACAGAAGAACGGAGCAGGAGAAAGCCACAGGACTTAGTGCTTTGAAACAGAGATGAGAAAACACTGCAGATACATGTGCCCAGCTCAAATTTCATGAATCAGGTTTACATCCACTTCAAACTTGTGTGACTTGTACTGTGCCTGCCATTGCGCTGCCATGCAGGACATTACAGATGGCACTAATCTCTATGGTGCCTATGCAGTGCAGTGCGATTTTTGAAAAGGTGCAGGTGCTTGTTTTAGTGCAGCATAGTATTTTTTTTTTTTGGTCCCATAGACTTCAACAGAAAGCAGAGTTTTGTGCGTAAAATCCGGTCTCTTCCTAAAAAACAAAAAAATGCATGAGGCATGAAAATGCATCAAAACGCGTGTAAAAATGCCCCAAAATATGTTACAAAAATGCACTTTAAAAAGGAGGCATGATTATGCAGCCGCACTAGTGTGATCCCAGGCTAATCCGGCTGTGGCCTCAATAAAGTTACTTCCTTTTGGTCCATATTATGGGACTTATCAGTGTAGTGTACTAGCGCCATCTAGTGGACGCTTTAGATTTTTGGGGGTTTTTTTACAACGCAAACTTTATTTGCTTTCAAACATGGACAGAAAAATATATTTACAAGGGAATGATGAGTGTACATTGTATCATATAAGGTAGAAGACGTACAAGCAGGTGTCATATGTAATTATTAATATCAAATGGTTGGTAAGCCCAAAGAGAGCTAAGGTGGGACAGGCCCTCCGCCACATCTATGGAATCCACAATAATAAAACAACAACAAAAAAAAAAAACCCACAGTTTTGCATACTTATGTATTACAATTGTACATTGTCTTCCATAGGTTCATTACATGTAGAAGCCGATTCCAGCCAAGTGCCCCAAACTTTCTCGTATTTGGCTGGGCACCCCGTGCTTATAAATTTCCTTCTTGTATGGTAACACACCTTTAACAGCAATTTTCCATTCGTGCATATTGGGGGGCTCCACGCCCAGCCATCTACGAGCAATCAATAACCTCGCCTGGAATAAAGATTCCTGTAAAAAGATATGGTGACATTTATCGTGATCAGGGTCCGGAAATATACCCAGGAGACATTGTTTCGGGCACAGTGTCAAGAGAGATCCCATTTCATCATGTATGAATTTTACCACTTGTGCCCAGAAACTTTGTAGCATGGGGCAGCACCACAGTAAAGGTGCTCTCAGAGCTTCCACACTTGGGACAAAGAGGACTGTAATTTGCTCTATATTTGGCCATACGTATGGGAGTTAGATATGCCCTGTGAAGTATATATAATTGGGTGAGGTGGTCCGAAACTCTGGGGGAGACCTTCTTACAGGATACCATAGATTCTTCCCATTCCTCGTCCTCCAGCTCCCCCACATCTCCAGCCCATTGTTCCTTTAATCGGTACGCCAGCCTCGATGCAGGGGGCAGAAGCAGACTATTATAAAATATAGAAATTAGTTTTTTGGACTCCATTCCAAGGATCACCTCCAGGATCCAGGGCTGTTCCAGATCCGGGGGGGAGCCACCAAATTGGGTCTGAAGAGCGTGACGGAGGTGGAGATACCTAAAGTGCATAGAGTTGGGGATATCGAAGCTCTCTTTAAGTTGTTGAAATGATCTCAAAACACCTCCACAATAAACATCAGATAAATATGCTACTCCTCTGTTCTTCCACAAGTCATTATCTGGTATAGTAAGGAGCTCCTGTAGACAGGGATTATCCCACAGGGGGGTATAGCTATGCATTGGTGCAATTTGGAGTCTACGCTTCACCACCTCCCACACCTTACTTTGATGATACAATAGGCCAGTGAGGTGTCCTGACACCTGAGAGTCCCCCGCATCTCGCAAGATAAGGTGAAAAGGGTGTTTAGCTGAGCGAGAGATAGGGGAACATATCAGTGCCAGGTAGCGCTCCCTGTCTCCCTTATCCAAATGGTAAAAGTGAGAGAGTTGCGCGGCCAAGTAATATAAGTTTAGGTCCGGGAGTGCTGTGGGGTTTTTCAGGACCTGCCAGGATAGTTTGTGTCGGGACTTGCCCCATACGAATGTGTTAAGGATAGCCTCCAAGGTCTTAAAAATTCACAGTGACAGATACACCGGAGCATGCCAGAGTGCATAGAGAATTTTCGGCAGTAGCACCATTTTTATCAGGTTAACCCGGCCCATCACTCCCAGCGGGAACCTAGCCCACGTCTGAGCTGTAGATTTTAGTAGTGCGTAAAGAGGTTCTATATTTAGTCGCAAGTAATCAGCAGGGGATCGAGTAACGATCACCCCAAGATATTTGACACGGGCCAGGGGAAGCGAAGCCTGCTCCGCTGTCGGAGCCCCACAGTTCAAAGGGAGAATTTGGGATTTATCACAGTTGATTTTTAGGCCTGAATATTGTCCAAATTCTTTGATCAGGTCTAAGGCTGCCTGTAGGGAGGAATCCGCATCCTCCAAATAGAGGAGCATATTGTCGGCGTACAGGCTAACCTTCTCCACTAACTGGCCTACTTGCAGTCCCCTAATCCCGGGATGCACCCGCAATGCAGCCGCTAAGGGCTCAACCGCCATAGCATACAGGAGTGGGGACAGGGGGCAGCCCTGACGCGTACCCCTAGCCAGGGGAAAAGCATCCGAGACCCTCCCATTGACCAAGATCCTGGGGGTAGGAGCCTGATACAGCAGTTGAATCCACTTAATGAATCTCGGTCCAAAGCCAAAACGAGCAAGGCATTCCCTGAGATATGGCCATTCAACAGAGTCGAATGCCTTGGCTGCATCCAAGGACACTACGGCTCTCGAACCAGTGTGGTCATGTCTGGCCTGTATATTCATAAACACTCTTCGCAAGTTAAAAGCAGTATTTTTAGCAGGCATAAAACCCACCTGGTCCGGATGTATTAAGGTGAGGATCACCTTGCTCAAACGAATCACCAGGATCTTGGCCAATATTTTGATATCAAGCTGTAAAAGGGAGATGGGACGATAAGAATCAGGGAGCTCCAGATCCTTACCAGGCTTAGGTATGAGCACAATCAAATCCTCACCCATGGACTCGGGCACTACTTCTTGTTCAAACATATAGGAGAATAATTCATGCAGTTTAGGGACTAGACTCTCACTAAAGCATGTGTAGAATTCCAGGGGGAGTCCATCCGACCCTGGAGCCTTGGAGGGGGCAAGATGGGCCATTGCTTCTTGAATGTCATCAGGGGATATAGGGGCCTCTAGCAGCTCAAGCTGCTTTTCATCTAAGACAGAGAGAGGAATGTTGGAGAAAATATCTACCAGTCCCGTCAGAGGACCCCTGACAGCAGAGGCATACAGGGATTGGAAGTACATTGCGAAACTCGTTCGCCACTAGATCCGGAGTGTGGACAATCTGCCCTGACGCATTCCTTAGGGATACTACCGTGGGTGGTTTTTGGTCTAAGTGCGCCAAGTAGGCCAGGAGAAGCCCAGCCTGTTCCCCCTGTTCATAAACGCGTTGTTTGGCATAGAATATATGCTGGCGCACTTTCTCAAAATGGAGGTTATCAACTACACGTGACTGCAAGCGGACTCGGGAGGCCGCCTCCGCCGAGGGAACCATTTTAAAGAAACGTTCTGCCTCTATCAGCCCCTCCTCTGCCAGGCGAACCGCCTGGCGGGAGGACCTTTTAAACCTGGAGATCTGCTAGGAGACGATCATCCGGGCATGAGACTTGAACGCGTCCCAAACCACTGCAAAGGAGGTCCCTTCTCTATTCTCCGCGAAGAACAACTCCCACTTCAATGGCAGCCCCTCCACGTCAGGAATAATTGTTAACCAAAAGGGATTAAGTCTCCACATATATGTGGGGGGGGGGGACCTAAACTCCAACGTCACCCAGTAGGGCGCATGGTCCAATAACACACGGGGGCCAAACCCTGCCTCCCGCAACGCAGCCACTAACGGGGTGGATAGCAGGATCATATCTATACGCGACATAGTGTTGTGCGTGGCTGAGAAGCAGGAAAATGATCTATCCTCCGGGTGCAAATGTCTCCATGTATCCACCAGTGCAAATTCCCCAAGAAGCTTCCCCAACCTGGAGGGAGTAGTGTCCAAAGGGGGAGACCCAGTCAATCTATCCAATCTAGGGTTAATAACCATATCAAAGTCGCCTAACCAAATTGCGGGAGTATGGGGATATTGGGTCATAAAATGTAGTCCCTCCATAAGGACGTTAAACCGAAATGGGGGCGGTATATAAAAGGTTAACATCAGCACCTCCATCCCATGCAGCAGTGCATGCAAAAATAGATACCTGCCCTGCGGATCGGACCGGAGAAAACTGGGTGGCCTTGGCAACCAGTACCGCCACTCCCCTAGAGTATGAGGAGTGGGGGGCCTGGTAAACCCAGCCAATCCACGACTTTTTAAGAGTCAATTGGAGCTGGCCCGTAAGGTGGGTCTCTAGCAGCACCATAACATCAGCCCTCTGCGCTTTCATAAAGGCAAGGGCAGCATTACGTGTAACTTTGGCTTGCAGACCTCTAACATTCCACGTCAAAAATTTTAAGGTGGCCTTTTACATGTACCCAGTATGTTTAGCTCCGGACCCATCCAGCACGGCACCCCAGGGAAGTCCACCTCACCAGTCCCGGGCACCCCAGGGGCAGCAAACCTATATCCAACCCCCATTGCGCCCAGGAGAGTGGGGCCATCTCCCCTCCACTCCACCCAACTGAAAGCATAGGATAACCATACAGCACATAAACACCAACCATAGACAGTCAGTAGAACATTGTCACTCATCATGTACATTTCCTGAAAACACAGCGTTGTTAACTGTAAACTGAAAAACACGGAGTCTTGAACATTAACACTGGTCCCGCTGGGGAACTGCCAGGGGGGACAAGCTCCCTCCAGCAGCTGACAGCCCCCAACGGGTCAGGGAAACAGCTTAAAAGTTACAGTGGTCCATTGAAGGATCTTCAGAGTAAACAATAATAAAGAAAAGGGGAAGAAAAAAAAAACGAGGAAGAAAAAAGGGTAAAACATCCATGAGGACGCTGCTGGTAGGCAACATTATCCATGCAGGCCTCCAACCCTATGGGGGCAAACACTCACTGAGAGTCGCACTACAGTGCAGGGAGTTGGCTATATCCTCACAGCCGCTCGGAATATGTTATAGGCTTATGCCGAAACAGAAAACAAAAAAAAAAAAAAAGGTTCAGGCCGTATATCAGGCAACCCTCCAGAGTCTGCAACAGGGGAACGGGGTATAGGGTATTCCAACATGGGATATCCAGCAGTACAGGTTCATTTTGGTCTATTATCCGGAAGTTTTAGCAGGGGACAAATGTCGATTATGGAAGCCCCAAGGGAGATTAGAAACGGGGCAAATCGGAGGAGAAGTACCTTTCACAGGAACAGACAGCGATGATCTTCCACCAGGGAATGAACAGGGCACATATGCAGCTACCGCAGTCAGCCAGGGCGTGCATCTCTATTCTCTAGCCAGTGGAGTGCATCCTCAGGGGTATTGAAGAAGTGAGCCCTGTCCTCTCCCATCACTCTGAGCTTGGCCGGGAACAACATGGCATACGGGATGTGGAGCTGCCTTTTAGCTTCTACAAATTGTGCCCTTTTCTTCTGGACTTCCGCCGAGAAGTCTGGGAATACCATAACCCTGCTGCCGTTGAAAGGGATAGCTCCTTTTTCCCTGGTCAGTCTCAGCATAGCATCGCGGTCCCTGTAATTCAGGAGCTTAGCGATGAACGTACGCGGGGGAGCTCCTTGTGGGGGTGGCCGAGCCGCCAGCCGCTGCGCTCGCTCCACCACGAACGTTGTGGAGAATGCCTGGCGTCCGTATGTTGAGATCAGGAGGTTCTCTAGGAAAGTGGGGGGATCCGATTCCTCAACTCCCTCCGGCAAGCCCACGAACCTTAGATTACACCTCCTGCTCCTGTTTTCCAGGTCGTCTTGCTTCTGCTGCAGAGCGGCCATTTGCTGTTTCAGTCGCTCAGCAGCTGCCTGCAGCGGTGGCACACTGCCCTCCACGTGGCTGATTCTGGTCTCCGTCTCAGTCACCCGTTCTCTAACCTTCTGGAGATCTTGACGGATAAGAGATATATCTATCTTAACCTCCTCCAGCTTACCCGTCAATGTACTTTTAAGATCCGATATCGCCTCCAGGACCTTGCCAGTTTCCATCCATGCTGGATCTGTAGAGGAATTTGCCGGGGCGCCATCTTCCCCCCGAGGCCTCACGTTCCTTCAGGCGATATTTATCAAGTTTGGCAATAGTGTCAGCCTTCGCTTTTGGAGGGGACATATCGCAGATTGTTAGCAGGAGGTCCCAGATCATATAAAGGCTACCAACAGTCCAACATAAGCCACAGGATATCGATAAATGGAGTTTTCACGAGCGGAGCTCCTAAGCCTTGCTTCCTACACCATGCCGGTCCAGGCCCCGCCCCGGACGCTTTAGGTTTTTACCTCACTGTTCTTTCATGGATTTATCTTTTCTCATATATCTGATAACACAAAGCCCTTCACTTTAAACTGAATATACTTATTTCTTAATATCCTTGTTTCCACCCAACTTCCCGCAGGCTTCATGATGGTTCAGACCAAGAGATGTGTGAAGAACTTTATTTGCACCCAGTACGCCGGTAGGACGTCCATGGACGTCCTGGACTTTGAGGGGTGATATCTGAACGGTGCCAGCAGCTACAGGCACCATTCAGATATCATTTTTTTAGGCTGGCGATTCTGTACACCATAGGAACAATCATAGTGGCAGTTCAGCCGCTTGATCGTTCTTATAGGCAGCGGGATGGGATGCCCCCCTCCCGCCGCCATTCGGTGCTTCTCCCGTGCTACGATTGGCGGCAGCCGGCAGGGAGAAGAGATCCGTCGATTGTCACCAGGGAGATGACTGATGACCATCTGGTCACCAGTCATCTCTATGACCCTCGGAGGCCCGGGCGCAACGTTATGACGTCACGTCCGGGTCGGCTTTGGTAAACAAAGCCGTGATCACGGCTGGAAAGGCTGGGATCGGAATTTTTTTTTCTGATCTCAGTCTTTCCAGCCTGCAGGAGAGATGTGAGGTCATATTGACCCCACATCTCTCCGTAAAGAGGACCTGTCACGCACCATTCATTACAAGGGATGTTTACATTCCTTGTAATAGGAATAAAAGTGATCAAAAAAAAAAAAATTAAAGAGACATGGTAAAAATAAAAAAATAAAAGGAAAATAAATAATAATAATAATAAAGAAAAAAAATTAAAGTCCTCCCGTCCCTGTGTGCCCGCGGGCAGAAGCGAACGCATACGTAAGCCCCGCCCAGACATGTAACCGGTGTTCAAACCACACGTGTGAGGTATCGCCGCGTGCGTTAGAATGAGAGCAACAATTCTAGCAGTAGACCTCCTCTGTAACCCTAAACATGTAACCTGTAAAAATTTTTAAAGCGTCGCCTATGGAGATTTTTAAGTACCAACGTTTGGCGCAATTCCACGAGTGTTCACAATTTTAAAGCGTGACATGTTGGGTATCAATTTACTCGGCGTAACATCCTCTTTTACAACATACAAAAAAATTGGGCTAACTTTACTGTTTTGTATTTTTTTAATTCACTAAACTGTTTCTTTTCCAAAAAAAAAGCGTTTGAAAAATTCCTGCACAAATATCGTGTGATATAAAAAGTTGCAATGATTGCCATTTTATTCCCTAGAGTCCCTGCTAAAAAAAAACATATATAATGTTTGGGGGTTCTGAGTAATTTTCTAGCAAAAAAGTGATGATTTTTACATGTAGGAGAGGAGTGTCAGAAATGGCCCGGTAAGGAAGGGGTATGACACATTTACTAAATGATCTTTTGAACAATGCAAGTGTCCTTTGGTTTGTTGTGTAGTTGATCTGACATATCTTATTTGGATATATAGAAAGCCTGCAAGGACTGACATCTGGAGGGTGTGCTACATCATTACCGGGTTAGCATGCTCTCATCTACATGTGGGGCTTCTTAGCACTTACATTAAACCGGTATTAAACCCAAAACCAAAGATGTAATATATTGTTGCTTACTAATCAGTGGTGGCTGCATTAGTTTTCTTTTTCTAGGCTTTTCCCCCCTCTGTTTTCCCCTGGTGATCTGGCCAGTAGCACAGCTCCTGTATTTGAGCGCCCCCACTCTGGATCAAGGAGCACAGGGGGCACATTTGAACAGCAGCATTGTCAGTCTGGGGGGGAGGGGAATGTTAGATGTACGAGCAGATTTAAATACACTAACCAGCCAAACTCAAACTATTTACAGCAGTTTTTTTCCTTTTAGGATAAAGGTTTTACATGAATAAAAGCTGATCATTGTAAGTACCCCCTGCCAGGGGCTAAAATGGTTTGTCTCATTCCTGTAACTGATCGATTCTGCTGGAGAACTTACTCTTTTGAAAAACAACGGACTTACTGGCTGGATCGCCAGATGAAAATAAAAGAAAGAAAGAAAACAAATGCAACCATCACATCTAAGAATTGGTAAGCTGCAATATAATAAATGTTTGCTTTTGGGTTTAAAAAAAATATCAGAAAATTGATACTACTCTTAGAATCCGATAAATAAAAAAACTCCAAATTTCTACACAATAGACACAACACAGGAAACACAACAGACACAACACAGGAGGAAGCAGATAGGAGATTGTAGAGCTTGAATTTACCTTTGCAGGAGGGGTAGATGATGGGCCGTAAGCACTGCTGGCATAGCCACAGAGAAACTACAGGACAGAGCGCAGCGGAGGAGGCAGAAGAAAGACAGTGATCAGTAAGAAGATTAGTGGTACGGGGGACACAAGGTGAAGCATCACTTGGTCAAAGCTCCAGGGATACTAATTACTGGACCATGTTATATAATCATTGGATTAGTGTAATGCAATCACTAAACAAAATACATTTAAGATAAAGGGAGGTCTCATTCAACGTATATATATATATATTTTTTTTCGCAACAAATACCTGAAATCGCTAACAATAATCAATGAAAGTAGAATTTTACACCAAACCATTTCTTGGGGTTTTGCCATTAGAGCACATAATAAGGGGAACTTTTCCAGAAAGCAATACAAAATGCAAAGAGGTGCTGACACTCTAAAGTAGGGGTAGGCAACTTTTAAGAGGTGGCGATCTACCATGACAACACACAAGAGAGTAAAGATCACTGGGGTGCCAGGCCCTTTTTTTGTAGCAAGCCCCCAGAGGTCAGTAGAGGGTAGGGCAGTGTACAAAGGTCAGTAGTATGTAGGGCAGCTTACAATACAGAGGTCAGTAGGATGTAGGGCAGTGCACAGAGGTCAATAGTATGTAGGGCAGTGTACAGAGGTCAGTAGGATGTAGGGCAGTGTACTGAGGTCAGCAGGATGTAGGGCAGTGTACAGAGGTCAGTAGGATGTAGGGCAGTGTACAGAGGTCAGTAGGATGTAGGGCAGTGTACAGAGGTCAGTAGGATGTAGGGCAGTGTACAGAGGGATGTAGGATGACTGGAG
>BLSH010549130.1:1041729-1054588 GCA_018402905.1 Glandirana rugosa
ATATACTGTATGATAATACAAAATAAGGTCCCCGCCCGATCCCATCATATACCTGTCCGATCCCGTCATATATCTTAGCCTGTCTATATACTGCCCTAGCCTGTCCATATACTACCCTAGCCCGCCCCTGGAATAAAACATAATAGTATGTCATATAATTTTGCATACAAACAAGGTGCTGTTGCACGTAAATCTGAGTTGCTGATACATTTTTTTTTTGTGAGTGTGTTTGTGGGGGGGGGGGGCAGCATTTCTTTCTTGGACCCAGGCAGCGCAATGTCTTGGGCCAGCCCTGCAGCAAACCTTTTAGTAGCAGGACCTTTTATAGTGATTTCCAGCTTCCACAGGGATCCCATACGTATGGAATACCAATACTATATAACTATGCTATGAAATCCTTACCTAGAATTCCTCTTAAACTTGCATATTTATTTAAAAAAAAATCTTAAACAGTTGCACAGACTTGAAACATACTAAATCTATTTTTTATTTGTTATTATCAGCAGATCTGGATGCACAAAAGCATACAAGAATAATTTATGTGGCTACACTCATTACATTTAAATGAAGAATACTGTAGACTGCTTTTTTTGACATTATTGAATTCGGATATATTTTAAAGTGGTTCTAAAGGCTGAAGGTTTTTTCCTCATTGGCTGAGACAGCTGTGGGAGCCATTGGCTGTCAACCACCTCCAATGAGCCAATGAGGAGAGAGAAGGGGCAGTGCTGAGCCGAAACTCCATGTCTCCATGTCAGGAGTGAGCCTGCTTGGGTGCCCCCATTGCAAGCTGCTTGCTGTGTGGTCACTCGACAGCAGGGAGGGGCCAGGAACATCAGCGGGGGACCAGAGGAAAGGAGGATCTGGGCTGCTCTGTTCAAAACCGCTACACAGGGCAGGTAAGTATAACATGTTTGTTATATCACTTTAACCACTTGCCGACCAGTCGCTGTCGTTATAGGGTGGCAGGTCAACTCTTCTGTGCGAATTGGCGTAGGTGTACGGCGGTCCGTGTATGGGTGCGTGCCCGCGGGTCCAGGGAACTCGATGTCCGCTGGCGACCCGAGATCACGGTGTACAGAGGCAGAATGGGGATCTGTCTATGTAAACAAGGCGGATCCCCGTTCTGCCAGATGACATGCCAGAGGTCTTCCGTTCCCAGTGATTGTGAACAGCGAACTCTGTCATGTCCCTGGCAGCCCATCCCCCATACAATTAGAACACACCCAGGGAACACACTTAACCACTTGATCACCCCCTAGTGTTAATACCTCCCCTGCCAGTGTCATTTATACAATGATCAGTGCATTTTTATAGCACTGATCAATGTAATAATGTCATTGGTCCCTAAAAAGTGTCATTTGTGGTCAGATTTGTTGCAATGTCGCAGTTCCGCTAAAAATCACTGATTGCCATCATTACTAACAAAAACAATTAAAAAAGTCCCTAAATCTATCCCATAGTTTGTAGACACAATAACTTTTGTGCAAACAAATCAATATACGCCGATTGCGATTTTTTTTTTACCAAAAATATGTGAAAGAATATATAATCAGCCTAAACTGATGAATACATTTGTTTTTTATATTTTTTTTTATTGGAAAAGTAAAAAATGTTGTTCTTTTTTCAAAATTGTCGCTTTTTTTGTTTATAGCGCAAAAAATAAAAACCGCAGAGGTGATCAAATACCTCCAAAAGAAAGCTCTATTTGTGGAAAAAAAAGGACGTCAATTTTGTTTGGGTACAACGTCACTCGATCGCGCAATTGTCAGTTAAAGCGACGCAGTACAGTATCGCAAAAAATGGCCTGGTCATTAAGGGGGAAATCCTTCCGGTCCTTAAGTGGTTAAGCTGGCCATACATGGATAGAAATTTGCCCAGTTCAACAAAGAACAGTTGAATTTCAATCCATCTATGGCTGTTCCCACTGGACATGGGACTGTTGGAAAACTTTAATTCAGTCAGTGTATTCTGACAGCAGAGGAGTCCCACTGTCAGGATACAATGGCATGTCAGGGAGGATTGCATGGATGGAGGAATTCATTTTTTTTTTCATCCCACTGGCTGAACAAAACAAGACTAGTTATCTATGACCAGCTTTGCACTCAGGAAGAGTTGTCTGCTACCTAAAACATCCACAGAAATAGCCGGCACCCCGATAAGTCACCATTTACGGTCATCCTATATTACAAAATAGTGGAATACAGCCAAATAAAAATGCAACGCGTTTCGGCTGTTAGCCCTTGAAGAGGAAGCTGTGCATTGAAGAGGAAGCTGCAGCACTGTCTCGTTTGTTTTAGTTGCTGCCTAAAACTACCTTTCATGGAATGTTCAACCAAAACTCACACCTTTTAATGCCTACACGAACTCCCAATCCCAGTTCACTGCCATTACCATTTCTGTTACTGTAAAAATCCCAATACATCTGAATATGGGGAGGACACGTGGCATACCCCTAGCCTAGCTACATAATGGACTTGGGGCTTGGTTGGCCAATCACCAGGCTGTGACACTCTCACCAAAGAGTGTACAATTACTGATAATGCTGCATATTGTCGACAACTGCCAATCACATCTCAGTGGCAGAAGAAGTAAAGGGAATATTGGGCACCAACATCTGCCAGGCCAAGGGTGTGAAGATGGGCCTTGTTGTGTCAGGTTTACTTTAAGTCCAGAGAAATTCCCAGTGCACACTCTCCTGGATATGGCTGTTAGGTAGGTATGTGCTTGCAGCTATCACTGGCTGGGAACCAGAAACACTTAGAGCAAAGGATATGTCACTAAGGATCTCCAAAAAAGGGTGCAACACTTTATGTAATGATCACATTGCAGCTAAAACAGTAACGTTTCAGGGCCACGCAGAACCCCTTTATCAGGCATGACTGATGAAGAGGTCCCAAAACATCACTGTTTCGGCTGCAATGTGATTGTTATATAAGGCATTGGACTCTTTTTTGGAGAGCCGTGGTGTGCTGGTGAAATCGTATCCATTGCTCTGAGGTTTATTTAAGGCTGCGCCAGATACCACAGACAGATAATCACTGACACCCACAATGATATCAGTACTTACCATGGCCACATCTGCCTGGAAGATCTGTTTAATGAATTTATTTTTAGAGGAGTGGACCAGCTGTATGATGTCCCCATGGAGGGTGTCCCGATTCTTCTCCAAGAATCCTGCAAAAAAAAAAAAAAGGGTCAAAATATGTTTATTAAAATGTATTAAAATGTATTTATAATAAAAAATGTTTTTTTGGATAGAGTAGAGAAGGGATATAACCCCTGGCATTTTTTTTACAGTATCTCTTGACTCTCACTTGTCTCTTGGCCCTATGCGACATGCAAAATCACAAGCAAATCGCTCAACCCAAATTGCAAGGGGGAACACTTGTTCCCACCAGGGCCGTCTTTAAGGCAGGACAAAAGGGGCAGATGGCCTGGGCCCTGTCATTGTTGTGGGGCCCAAAGCAGCTGCCTCATTCTTGACAACTATGCTGGTTTAAATTCTCTTGTCCCTTGAAGTTTTAGTCCTGTGCTGTGTTCCGGTATCTAAGTGTGAAGTGCTGCTAATAATCCTGCCCAGCTCTGCCCTATTGTTGTGTACAGATGACTCACCTGCAGACCTTGTGTTTACATGTAAATAACATTGATATGTATATAGTGGCAGCATTCATATGTAAATAGTGGTGGCCGGCTGCATTGATATGTAAATAAAGGCAGCATTCATTTGTATATCATGCCCCCCTGAGGTCATATCCACCATCACTTATACTGAATGCTGCCCACTGGGGAGACAAAGGGGCATGCTTAAAAGTCCTGCCTGCAAGAAAATGTTTGCGCAGGGTCCAATCAATATTAAAGACGGCCCTGGTTCCCGCTACGCGAAAGTGTGAGTACAGCCATAAGAAGATCTTTCATTATAATTTTTGACACTCCTTGCTCTCCTTCTGCATTCCTCGTCTTAGGAAAGTGTCAGAGCCCAGACAAGCTGAAGTTGGGATTTATCTGTCTACTTTCCAGCTGCTGTTGGATTTGCCGTGCAGGGAAGGGAGGGGTGGCAAGGCTGGACTTCATAACTACACTTAGGGAGCACCTAGCTTAGGAAAGGCTTCTTTCCAGTAAGAGCTATGAAAACATGGAATAGACTCCCTTAAGGTACAAGTACAGCCAAAGCTCGTTTGGCTGTACTTCTCCTGTGGATCACAGAAGTGCAGTTCGTCCTCCACTCCTGTCGCCCGTTTTCAGCAGACAGTGGGCTGAAGCCCGCTGTCAGCTGACGCCACAGTGCCAGGCTTGGGAAAGATTGCGACAATGAGGCTCTAAACGAGCCACTTAGAGCCTGAGCCGGCCGCTCCTGCCCTCTCCACAGCCCAGCCCTCCAGTGAGTGCGGGAGGGGCAGAGCAGAGAGCAGTAACTGACAGTCACAAGCTTTCTGCTCAGGGAGCTCTGAGAACTGAGCGATCAGTGGTGTTTGATTGCTCAGTTCTCAGTGTCAGAGCCAGCGGGGGGTGGATGCAGCATCCATCTAAGTATAGTTCTGGAAAAAAAACGAAACCCCATACTTTTCTTTTAAGATTTAGGTCTGGCCAGCTCAGTAGATTGTTTTAAAAGAGAGTCGGATGCGTTCCTAAAATGTACAAAATATACCTGGATACTAATATTTATAGGTAATAACACCAGTAGTAGTTGATCCAGGGAATATCCAATTGCCTCCTGGGGGATCAGGAAGGATTGTTCCAAACCCCCCGGAGCAAATTGTGTTATGCTTTATTGGGTTTGTTTTGTCTTACTCTGGATCAACTGTGGGTATAGGACTCTGTATATGGAAGAGTTCCTGTTTTTTTATTTTTCTATTGGTTGAATTAGAAGAACTTGTATCTTTTTTTTAACTTGACTAACTATGTAACTGTGTAGCTACACGAGACAAAGCACTGCATGTACTTTGTCCCATGGGGTAGAACAGTAAAAAAAATTGTAATGAGAATTTTTTTTTTTTATTACCAGTTCTACTACAGATTTGTGAGGTCACTATTTTGTCTAAATCTATCCAAGGTTTACCATTTGTTCAGCCCTGATGAAGGGAATTGGCGTTACCCCGAAACGCATTGGCTGTATTTATATGACCTCTTCTCCAAAAATTAAAATGATCTTGGATTGTTTCCTCTGTTTTTGGCCTGAGCTCCTTTCTGAATTTCTTAGGTTGGAGTTTCAGACGAGTGCCCATTGAGGGAAGCCTTGGGAGCCGCCTCACCAGAGTTATTGAGCTATTTTCCTTCATCTGATCACACATACACATTGGAAACTTCCCAGCACCATTTTAAATACAGTATATTACCAAAAGTATTGGGACACCTGCATTTAAGCGCACATGAACTTTAATGGCATCCCAGTCTTAGTCCGTAGGGTTCAATATTGAGTTGGCCCACCCTTTGCAGCTATAACAGCTTCAACTCTTCTGGGAAGGCTGTCCACAAGGTTTAGGAGTGTCTATGGGAATGTTTGACCATTCTTCCAGAAGCGCATTTGTGAGGTCAGGCACTCATATTGTACGAGAAGGCCTGGCTCACAGTCTCCGCTCTAATTCACCCCAGAGGCATTCTATCGGGTTGAGGTCAGGACTCTGTGCAGGCCAGTCAAGTTCCTCCACCCCAAACTCGCTCATCCATGTCTTTATGGACCATGATTTGTGCACTGGTGTGCGGTCATGTTGGAAGAGGAAGGGGCCATCCCCAAACTGTTTGTACAAAGTTGGGAGCATGAAATTGTCCCAAATTACTTGGTATGCTGATGCCTTAAGAGTTCCCTTCACTGGAACTAAGGGGCCTAGCCCAACCCTCGAAAAACAACCCCACACCATAATCCCCCCTTTTGGATCAATTGGCAGAGCAAGGTCTATAAAGATATGGATGAGGGAGTTTGGGGTGGAGGAACTTGACTGGCCTGCACAAAGTCCTGACCTCAACCCGATAGAACACCTTTTGGATGAATTCGAGTGGAGACTGCGAGCCAGGCCTTCTCATCCAACATCAGTGCCTGACCTTGACCTCACAAATGCGCTTCTGGAAGAATGGTCATAAATTCCCATAGACACGCCTAAACCTTGTGGACCACCTTCCCAGAAGAGTTGAAGCTGGTATAGCTGCAAAGGGTGGGCCAACCCAATATTGAACCCTACTGACTAAGACTGGGATGCCATTACATTTCATGTGTGTGTAGAGGCAGGTGTCCCAATACTTTTGGTAATATAGTGTATATTGTTCTGGAGTTAAATAATAACACAATCATTCACAACATTTGATATCAAAATTAGGACTTCTTGCTCCTCTTATGCACGAATCTAGAGAAAAAACGTATGACCTCTGGACTGTAAGCATCAGGAACATGAGACCATGCATTAATATGAAAATTGCTTTATACCTGACCCTGAAGACATGAGAGAGGAAGAATTGTGTCACTGATTCTGCACCCACCATCTGGCTCCTGGTACCTATCAAATTCACCACAATGTTCTCTTCTACACTGAACTACCCCTATCGCCTTTCACGGTGTGTCCGCACATGGCCTCATCTACACTACATGCAAAGTGCTCTCAAAACCGGGGTAGCATGGCAACTGGCTCGCCAGCATAACAAAATAAAGCCAATGGGATGTATTTGAAAATCGGTAAACAATTGGTAGGCTGATCGTTTTACTGCAATAGGAGTTTAATTTTTGGTAGATATAATTCTGAAAGGCTCTCGCACATAAAGGCTTGCAAAGGCTGCTGGTGTTTTCTCATTACAAAACTGAGACGGATCAGATGGCGGTAGTAAAACAAACCCTCCCACTTAACAGTCAGCTTGAAAGAACCAACATCAATAGTTTAGAACAAAAAAAATGTAAGAGTACAACTTTGCTAAACCCGTGTATGTTTTCTCAGCAATACTAGATCTTTCAGTTTAGATTAGAGGTCTCAAAACCTTATACACAAAGCAAGAGCCTGTTTACTGCCCTTCCAACTATAAGGCGGGCAGACTGCGGCCAGTGAGAGTAGAAAATGTCCTGGCATCAGTAGAAGTAAACAATGCCCCATCTTTGCTACTAGTGAGAAGAATAATGCTGCATCATTGGTGTCAGTGAGAGGAATAGTGACCTACTGTTGGTGTCAGTAGAAGGAATGGTGCCCCATTGTTGGTGTCAATGGGAGGAATAGTGCCCCATCATTAGTATCAGTGGGAGGAATAGTGCCCCATCAATGGTATCAGTGGGAGGAATAGTGCCCCATCATTGGTATCAGTGGGAGGAATAGTGCCCCATCATTAGTATCAGTGTGAGGAATAGTGCCCCATCATTGGTGTCAGTGGGTGGAATAGTGCCCCATCATTGGTATCAGTGGGAGGAATAGTGCCCCATCATTGGTATCAGTGGGAGGAATAGTGCCCCATTATTTGTACTAGTGGGAGTCATTAGTATCAGTGGGAGGAATAGTGCCCCATCATTGGTGTCAGTGGGTGGAATAGTGCCCCATCATTAGTATCAGTGGGAGGAATAGTGCCCCATCAGTGATATCAGTGGGAGGAATAGTGCCCCATCATTGGTATCAGTGGGAGGAATAGTGCCCCATCATTGGTGTCAGTGGGTGGAATAGTGCCCCATCATTGCTATCAGTAGGAAGAATAGCGCCCCATTATTGGTGCCAGTGAGAGGAATGGTGCCCCATCATTGGTGTCAGTGGGAGGAATAATGCCCTATCACGATCCTGGTGGTAGAGTCTGGCTTGTGCAGGGAACAACCACTCTTGCGCACCCGATACAGGGACCCCTGGTAGAGCAGACAGGGAATCCAAGAGTGCGGGATGGCACGAGGGCTGTCACTGGTGGTGATGTGATGCTGCAAGTGGTCGTGCAGATCAGAAGAGTGGTCGTGCAGGCTGGGTCGGTAACTGGCTGGCTGTGCAGTACAAGGGGTCAGCCAAGAGAGTGGTCAAGTCCAAGCAAAGTTCATTAACAGGCTGGCAGCAGAAGTACAGAGGGGTCAGACAATCGGGTGGTCGTGGATAGCCGGGGTCGGTGCCGGCAGATAATCAGCAGGTCAGGTCAAGCCGGGTCGAATCAGGAAACGGTAGTAACACAGGAACTGGAAACAGGAACAGAGCTGGGGCTCACAGGTACTCAGACGCTGTAGAACGGACAGCACTCGCTGCAAGGCACAGGGGGTTGAAATAGCACCATTTGGCGCAGTTTACGGTGCACAGGCCCGCGCAAATGCACTGAAGTCCATTTAAAGCACCGATTTTCTCTAACATGCCCCATTGTTGGTGTCACTGAGCGGAATAGTGCCCCATCGTTTTCAGTTTGAGAAGTGGTCCCTATCATTGGTATCAAGTGGAAGAATAATTCTCTATATTTGGTGCTAGTGGGAAGAATTTTGCCCCACTGTTGGTATCAGTGGGAGAAATAAGGCCCCATTGTTGGTGTCAATGGGAGGAATAGTTCCCCTATTGTTGATGTCAGTGGCAGGAATTATGGCCCATTGCTGGCATCAGTGGGAGGAATAGTGCCCCAAGGGCCGGATAAAGACAAGCACAGGGCCGCACCTGGCCTCTGAGTCACAGGTTGGATACCACTAGTTTCGATCATGTGATCAGCCCACCACACATCCAGAGCCATTACATATACTCATTGCAGATGGTGCAAAGCACTCTTTTCCAGGTAAAGAACAACCACAACATAAATAGCCTACATTCATAAGTGATTCCACCGTACAAATTTATTTATGTCTCAAATTTTGGCCGATTCCTGAATTGGTCAAAACTTGAGCCACTGATGACCCTGTCAGCACCACTCGGCTCAACAAAAGTTTATTGTGCAATTGTCTTTTGTCAAAGGAACCTTGCAGAAAATTCTTGGCTGGACAACGCCTATTATCCAAATAGGTATTCTGATAGCCAGAAGCACAGTAACCTGCAGGAGAAGATTTGCTGTTAGCATGGATGGAAGTATCTGTTAGATTTCTTTAGTTCAGCCCACTGGGTGAGCGTAAGGCCAGGACTGTCCGAAACCTGTCAAAGGCGATATAGTCCTACCCTGTGCTTACAATAAATAACATTGTACCATGGATTTATTTAAGAGTGCTGGCTACTTATGTTCCAATACTGGACATTTTAAAGAACGACCTAATTTTGAGAGGCATTGTATGTTCATTCACGGGGACTCTGGCTCCCAGGCTTGGCTCGCAGTTCGCGTGTGGCCAGTGTAGGGACAGGTCACCCGACTATCAGGGACAGTATTAACGACAAGGAGAGGTTCCAGATGAGTCGGGTGTCAGGAGACTAACCGAAGGAGAGTTGCCCATAGGCCTGGCACAGTGGCCAATTTCCACTGTGGCCACGCTCGCACGAATGTGCACACACGTATAGCAAAGGCACGTTCACCATGGCAAAGACGAGTGCGCTCTGGCGTATGCAATGCTTTTCAGATCCTGGCGCCCTCTGGCCTTTAAAAGAGTGACTGCAGCACATGGACATTGCTGACTGGTCTTCAGCTTCCTACTTCCTGTTCCTGTGTGTGCTTATGCTTCTGATCTCCTGTTAACAACCTGGCCTGCCCTTGGATACTTCTTGTCTCTCTCCCAGCTCTGAACTCGGATTCGCCCTCCGTAGAAGTCGTGATGACGAAACGCGTCAGGGCGTGACCCCACGACAGGAAGTGACGTTTGCGCTCCAGGCGGAATAGAGGTAGTGGTGTATACACGCTGCGGTATCGTCTAGGAGCGGTGAGACGCCACAGATCCATAGTGATATCGTGATTATTGCTGATCTTTTTTAATATTTTGTAAGTGCAACTTTAAACAAGGGGTTTAATAAAATTTTGAAACGGAGTCACACTATGTGAAGTTTCTTTTTCATGGGGATTTATCTGCCGAATTGAGAATGTATACCGGTGGAGTTCTGATTGATGCGAGCCTGCTGTTATTGTTTATCTGGTAAGCAGATTCATTATCTAGAGCACCTTGCATGGTGGGAATACTCCGTTCCTGGTGGTCGGTGGATAGACCGTGAATATTCTTCACTCTTATATTGGTGTTTCCCGGATTTCTTGCACCCCTGTCTCATATGGACTTTTAAGACTTTTTAAAGCGCTGTTACACATTTGATATCATCATTCTATACGGTTTATATTCCTGGCACATTTTGCTGATTTTAATGTGTATCTTGGATCTGAACTCGGATTGCCCACGAATCTGCTCGTCTCCTGTCTTGTGTATGGCTTTGGCTTGCCTGACCACGTCTCTGTCTGCTGACCACTGGCTTACCGACCTTGGCATCCCTCCCTGACTACACTTGCCAAGAAAGTTGCTCTTGAGTCATGCAATATGGTCTTGCTGCAAGTATGCAACACACTTCTGAAGCCTGGCAAATCTAGCAATAGCTTAGCAAGTTATTTTCAAACTTGCAGTTCAATTGCTTGCTATCTGGCCTCCCCACATGTGTCCTGGTAGGGAGATTTCTCTCCACTTTCTGTCCCCGAGATGTAGCCAGGAGAAGATGAACAAAGTGAACAGGTGATTTGCCCTCAACTCTGTCCTGGTAAAAACTCTAAAATGTTCACTTCCCTTCAGTTTTGTCTCTTTGACAGTGACTACAAGGAGAAATAAAGAGATTGAATCTCCCAATGGTAACATTGCTGGCACTAAAAACCTTTAAAAGTTGTCTTTTCAACAAGTTTAGTGGTTACCGAAACGTCAAATGCTTTTACATACCTAAGAGTGGACACCTTGTCCTCCCTAAATGTGGCTCATAAGATAACAAAAGATGGGCCTCTAGTGTTAATAACTCTTCTTTCACCTGCTCATAGATGTTCATAATATATGTGTGTAGCGCCCCTTAACTTGGGTAGGTGCTTTAGGTGAGATTTTTGTCAGAGTAGGCAAAATTTAGGCAGGCCTAGCCATTGCTAGCCTGTTTGTTTTTGTTCTGGGCAGGGGAGTGGCCCAGGGAGGTGGTTGCTGACTGTGGGTAGTGACATCTCTTGGTTGACCCCTCCCTTTTGTTTCCAGAATAGTCTGGAAAAGGGGAGTGGGGCGGAGAGGTGGAGCTGCCTGGGCATTTGGGAGGCCCTGACTGGTCCCCAATCTGGATTGGCGGTGGGCAGGCCTTCTCAAACAGCCTGGGTCAGTCCAGGGTGGGAGGAGAGTTCAGGTGGAAGTTGGAGCATGGAGACGAGGTACTGAGACTGTCGAGGGCCTTGGGGGGAGCCCCCAGTCTGGGGGGGGGTCACCTCGGCCTGGATAGCTCGGGTGCGGCCAGAAGTACAGAGATTCTGGAGGAGAGGCACATGAGAGAGCGGGAGGAGGACAGCAGTGGAAGTGTACTTCAGAGAGGAGTCCACCGGTTGTCGGTGAGTGACACAGCCCAGGGAAGAGGAGATGCACCACAAAGCAGATTGGGAGGAAGACAGTCTGGAAGAGGTGCAGGAAGAGACTGGGACTTGGTGTCATGGGCAGTGTGCAGATGGGCTGGGAGTTGTAGTCCATCGTGGCTAGCTAGCACCAACAAACTAACTTTCTACACAAGAGGAACCTCAACCCCATGCCTGCAAAGGGCGGTCCGGAGACCTGGTAAATTTACCCCAGGTCTCACATGTGCTAGCTAGGCCAGTAAAAGACTCTTTGGAGGTTTGATAAATATCCTTCCAGGATTCATCAGTGCTGTATAAGAATTGTGCAGGAGAGAGGAATCAGGAGTTGTCAGAGAAGCAAGAAGTGTGCTGGAGTGAAGTTGGAGAAGTGTATATACTGGAAAGTGTATATAGTTGTCCCATGTACAGAACTCTTTGATCACCGGGCATCCCATGGTCACCCTTCTCCCTATCCAAGTTGAATCCCTAAATAAAAACAACAAAAGCAAAGAACGGGCCTGTTTTCTGACTCCAGATGCCAGTAGTAGTGTGATTGAGGGCAGTTGTGAGCAGGTGAACCACTACTTCCAGCCAGCTCTGCGGGGCCAGGGCTACAACTGTATGAATAGCTTCATAGAAAGGTATGAGGACAGTGTCTCACCTTTTGTCTCGTAGTAAACAACGCCAGCAAAGTGGTTGATTCCAAACTGCGTCTCATAGCTGTTTTTTGGAGGGATGTAAAAGGTGTTCAGTTTATGTTGGCTGTTCAGCTTGTGCAGCATGGTGGTATCCGTGCCCTGTAACACCAAAAGCAAGTTATTTCTACCCGACCAATTACTGAGCTGGTTAATGCAGAGGCAATGAAGTTTAAGTATGGCAATTTTTAAAAAGTTAGCTTGAACCAATGTATGTATGTGCTATAGCTGTGGGATCCCCGTAGAAAATAGAGATCACTGCAGTAGGCAACACTACTATATTGAATCCTGCTAGCCTTTGGGTACCGTGCTGATTGGCTGTTCTACTGCCTACTGAATACAGAAGGTCGCTCAATCGAAAAACGGCACCATTCAAGGAATACTTTGCCTTTTCTCAATGACTACAAAGTGTTATGTGATTGGACAAGGTGGAGATCGTGATGTCACCGCCCCACCTCTTCACTATATCCAATTAGAGAATTTTTTCATTTTTTTTGCATTCATTGGGAAAATGCTAAGTGCTCCCTGTATGGTGCCTATGCTGAGCCAACTCCTGTGTTCACAATGCAGCAGGGCAGCCCAGAAGCTAATGGAGATATAAGCTGGACCACTACAACTATCTTAAAAATTGGATAGAGCGTCCCAATGCTACCACCCCCCAGGGCTTAATGAGATGCAGACATATAAATACTTCCTGTAGACAAACTCATGTCAGTTGATTTTGTGTGTATATATTATATATATATATATATATATATGTGTGTTTTAGTTGACTGTACTCAAAC
>BLSH010549130.1:1062669-1074352 GCA_018402905.1 Glandirana rugosa
CCTTCCCTTAGTAAAAACATCCGCCCCACAGAGAGAAAGGCACACATTTAACCCTTTGATTGCTCTAGATGTTAACCCCTTCCCAGCCAGTGTCATTAGTACAGTGACAGTGTATATTTTTAGGACTGATCACATTATTAGTGTCACTGGTTCCCACAAAGTGTCACTTAGTGTCCGATTTGCCCGCCGCAATATCGCAGTCTCGCTATAAGTCACTGATTGACGCCATTACTAGTAAAATAAAATATGTCCCCGGATTTCATTTAAAAAAATCTGGTCACCTTATATAAGGGGGCTGTTTAACCCGCCAAGGATTTGCATTTTTATCCATCCAGTCCTGAGATTTACACAGCTCTTATACAGATTTTGATCCTCTGGCTGTAGTAAAAGACTACATGTGTGAGTCATTGACATGGAGCAAACAAGCAACGAAGATCAACTTCTGATCCGCATGCTTTTTCTGTGTCAGTGGCTCAGAAAGTATTGAAGCCCCTGGATCAGCATGACAGCAAGGCAATTACCATTTTACAAACAAAGAGGTGTGTTTCCTTTAGTAGATAACCCTTATACAGTAAAGGTTTTATGAGAAAAATGAATATGCTACCCACTGCTGACCTCCATCTGAAAATGCCGGTAGCTTGGCTCTCAGGCTGATCCTCTGGCTTCCATATATTTTTAATCACTGATTTGAAACAAATATGCAGCCAGTGAAGTCAAGCTGCAGTCAGACCTCATGATCGCTATATGCTTCTTCTAGTTTAAGGCTCCATGCACACTAGACACCCCAAAATTGAAAAAGAAAAAAAACACTGGATAAAAAAATGTGTTTAGGAGTGGTAGCATTTTTGTTAAGGAGGAGATATTCACTGTATTCGTATGTGCCGACGTCATTGGTACATGCGCAGTGAAGAAACAGCCTGACTGTGCCGTTTCTTCAGTAAGTGTGCCATTACCAGCAGCTCCCGCATGCATGTGTGGCTGTGACGTCAGCGCAGCTCTGGCCAATCACAGCGCTGGAGCATGCGCTGTGATTGGCAGGAGCTGCCGAACTCGGAACAAGCATGTCGCCGGTCACAGCGACCGCTACAACAGCTTCATTCCAAGCGAAGTATTTCATAATGAGCTAGTATGCGATGCATGCTAGCTCATTATGCCTTTGTCTTGCGGGGTTTTTTTTATTATTATTTTCAATATAGTTTACAACCTCTTTAACAACCAGTGAATAGCTGGTTGTTTGGTTGCTAAGGAGCAGGCCAGCCGCTGCTTCCTTAGCAATGGATGACTCATCAGCTGTCAGCAGTGTTCCCCACTAACAGCTAAATGTAAACTAAACAATTGCTGACATTAAAAAACAGCGTGATGGTCCCCCCAGCCATACCAGGCCCTTTGGGTCTCGTATGGATTTTATGGGGAACCCCACACTAAAATGATAATAAAAATTGTCATGGGTTCCCCCCCAAATCCATACCAGACCCTTATCCAAGCATGCAACCCTGGCCCAGTGGTTGTGGGGGTGACCTAATCAGAATCTGGAAGCCCCCTTTAACAAGCCCCCAAATCCCCCCCTGGAGGTAGAGGTGTTTTGAGGGAGGCATTGGAGGTAGAGGTGTTTTGAGGGAGGCATTGGAGGTAGAGGTGTTTTGAGGGAGGCATTGGAGGTAGGGGTGTTCTGGGGGAGGCATTGGAGGTAGGGGTGTTCTGGGGGAGGCATTGGAGGTAGAGGTGTTTTGAGAGAGACATGGGAGGTAGGGGTGTTCTGTGGGATGTGTTGGAGGTGGGGTGCTCTGAGTGAGGCATTGGAGGTAGAGGTATTCTGTGGGAGGCCTTGGAGGTAGAGGTATTCTGTGGGAGGCCTTGGAGGTAGAGGTCTGCTGGGGGCATATTGGTGGCAGAGTAGTGCCGAGGGTGCATAGGTCTGGTGGAGGAGCCATCAGAGGAAGTGGTGTGTTTTTGGGGGGGCTTCACAGAAGAACCAAAGGCTATTATCCCCCGCAGGGGAAGTTCAGAGACTGCTGCTTCCGGGTAGATTGGCATGGGGCGTGGCCACCAGATGACATCACCTGGAGGTCCCGCCCCATATGAGGTCACAGCTCCACCCCCCATGGGGCGGGACCTCCAGGTGATGTCATCTGGTGGCCACGCCCCATGCCAATATAAGGCACAGCACAGAGCGGCGAGGGCATTCGTGAAGGAGAACGCGTCGTGTCAACATGGGAAGAAGAAGAAGAAAAGAAGAAGAAGAAGAAGAGAGGGAAGAGGACAGCGGAGAAGACCGGCAAAAGAGCAGAAAACACCGCAGAGGAGAAGAAAAGACCCCTCAGAAGATGAAAGACCCCGCAAAAGAGCCGAAGAAAAGAAGACACCGGAGAGGGGAGAAGACCGTCGGAGCTGATTTAATAAAATATTTTAAAAAGCTGTGTGGTTTTTTTGTGTACATATTTCTTTCCAGGTAAATGGGTAGGGGTACGATGTACCCCATACTCATTTACATAGGGTGGGGGGCCGGCATCTGGGCCAGATTCCGATGAGTCCCCGCCCGCAGACCCCGACAACCACCGGCTAGGGTTGTCAGGAAGAGGCCCTTGTCCTCATCAACATGGGGACAAGGTGCTTTGGGGTGGGGGGCGCAGAGCCCCCCCTGCCCCAAAGCACCCATACTCCCCATGTTGAGGGCACACGGCCTGATATGGTCCAGGAGGGAGGGGGCCACTCACTCGTCCCCACCCCCTTTCCTGGCCTGCCGAGTTGCGTGCTCGGATAAGGGTCTGGTATGGATTTTGGGGGGGACCCCACGCTGTTTTTTTCGCCGTGGGGGTTCCCCTTAAAACCCGTACCAGACCAAAGGGCCTGGTATGCTCCTGGAGGGGGACCCCATGCCAGTTTTTTCTTTAAAAATATGGTGTGGAGTTCCCCTTCAAGATCCCCAGAGCACAAGTCGCATGCCAAAGTCGGATCAGTGAAGACACTGATACGACTTTGATCCGACATCAATGCCTTTCAATGGGCTGAAGTAGGATCAAAGTCGGACAAAAGTAGTACAGGAACCTTTTTCAAAGTCGCTCCGACTTTGAAAAACACATGTCGGAGCAGTTAAGACGGCTCTCATAGGGAATCATTGTTTTTGTGACGTAATGCAACTTGTGCTCTTCATGTCGGTCCGAGAATCGGACTAGTGTGAACCCAGCCTCAACAATACACCTGTTTCAGAACCACGCCCATTTTAAAAGTATGCCCCACCCCTAATTAAAGTTTATTCTCCACCTATGGTGGCTAGCAGGACACACAGCAAAAAAAGGGTCCCTGGAAATATTTGTTTACATTTTGGCAACTATGGGATTCGTATATTTAAAGTGGTTGTCAACTCATGACAACCAGTTCAAACTACAGGTAAGCCTATGATAAGGCTTACCTGTAGGTCCCAGGAATATCTCCTAAACTTGCACTGTTTAGGAGATATTCCCTGTATCTGCATGTGCCGACGTCATCGGTACATGCACACTGAAGAATCGGCCCCTGAGGTGGCCCAGGGTGCCGTTTCTTCTGTAAACATGCCGTAAATGACGGCTCCCATGCGCATGTGTGGGAGTGATGTCAGCGTGGCTCCGCCAATCACAGCGCTGGAGCCCACGCTGTGATTAGCCGGAGCCGCGGACCCGGAAGCAGCATGTTGCCGGTCACAGCGGTGTGCCGAGACCGCTGCAACAGCTTTGTTCCAAGGTAAGTATTTCATAATGAGCTAGTATGCAGTGCATACTAGCTCATTATGCCTTTGTTTTGCAGGGGTTTTTTTTGGGGGGGGGGGGCAGAGGAGACTTGACAGCCACTTTAAAATACCTGTCTTCCATTCCCTATAGCATCGCCATCCGGTAGTGTTATGCATCTGGTAGTGTTATGCATCCGGTAGTGTTATGCATTCCCAGCTTCCCCTCCATGGCTACAGGCAGCTGGCAGATGAGGAAAACTAAAACCTCCATGGTGCATCCGGCCATATTGGGGTGGGGGGTTGCATTGTGGATTGGAGTAGGGTGGTGGGAGGATGGTGGGGGGGGGGGCACCATTTTGCACCTTTGCTTGTATAGACAAAAATCCTTGCACCGGACTGCTATCTGCAGTCTTCTTTGTTTACTCTACATCTGTTCACAGTGCTATATTATAAAGCTTGTCTGACAGTTCAGAAAAAAGGGGACAGAGAGCTGAAGTTACACTCTGCAGAGCTCAGTCAGGAGAGCTCTGTGAGCTGATAGGAGGGAAGGGACACACTTTTCTCTGCACAGCTCACAGGAACAGAGCTGAGGCTGTCAATCTGATGGAGATCCCTTCTCGGTCACCATTTTTCTCTTGGTGTCAGGAAAACTTGGCAGAAGTGACTTTGATGCTGATAGCAGAAGAAAGAAGCAGCAGACAGAAATGACACTTGATGCTCGTAATTGAGGCAAATACACACTATAGAGGGATATGCTTTGTTCATATTTCATGTCTGAGATTTACAACCACTTTAAAGCATCGGGGATCAGCATGGGAGCCAAGGAACTAGCAGTTGCAGAAGGAGAGCTGCCTAATGTATTTATCTTATGGAAGGTTTAACCAATGTGAGGAAAGCCTACCTATTTACAGTGAAGTTTTCAAACCCGAAAATATCCAGCAGGCCAATGGATCTTCTCATCATTTTAGGCTCATGGGAGACAGGTCGGTAAATGGCAGCGTTAATCTTCTCCACGATCCATACAAACAGACGCCCATATATGCCCTACCATACAGAAAAGAGTGGATGTCACCCCTTACCACAACCCACATAGAAGAGTTGCAAAGCTTTGTTGTGCATGCTAAGGTCAATCATGTTGCTTGCAAATATTGAGTCTTGTACGGTTGATGCTAGCCTGCAGCGCTGCCTTCACACAAGACTAGATATGTGTTGATGGAGTGCTGGACACCAGAATATGTGAAAATCAAAATAAGGATCCAACTTTGAGAGGCAGCTCCCTGTCAACCAGCGTGTCCCAGAGGGTCCCTGGAGAAGTCTGGTGAACATTAGAGGGAGGAGAGCACCACAAAACTTGATTGAGTTGAGTAAATATGTATTTTTTCCCACAAGAAGTCAAAAACCAACATGTTTCGAGGGTTTAGAGCTCCCCTTCATCAAGGCTGAGAAACAAAAACCAACTTGTTTTGAGGGTTTACAGATCCCCTTAATCAAGGCTAAGAAACAAAAAACAACTGTTTTGAGGGTTTAGAGCTCCCCTTCATCAAGGCTAGGAAACAAGATAACATAAAATAATATAAACCGAGTATCTAAAGTTACAAACACACAATCTATAGTAAAATAACCTAATATAAAATGATAAATAAATAAGCTATGTTCTCTAGAAAACTATATAATGTACTGTAAAATATCTATGTGTAAATAAAATCAGCAACAAAAGTAATAAAGGAGTAATAGAAATATATTTTATAACTGTAATTTATTAGCTGTAATGCTCTCTTTTTTCCTATTACCCTTTTGTTTCTTAGCCCTGTTGACAGGGACATCTGAGCCCCTGAAACATGTTGGCTTTTTGTTGTGAAAGATAAATTCTTACTGGACTCTTTCAAGTTTTGTGTCACTCTCCTCCTTCTAATGTTCACACGAGTCTAAACAAGTCATATATAACAAGAAGTAAAGTCGTACATATGACGGCCTGGTCAATACCTTAACAAAGGCGTCCCGGACATCTAGAGCCTGCTCCATGCTGAGAGGGGTGGACACTGTCTCTCCTCTGGTGATAATAGTTCGACTCGTGAGGCAGTTCATGACGTCTTGAGGTTCCACCTGTAAAACACAATCACTAAAATCTCATATAAGCTTTAACATGTCAATGTAATTTTGAAAGTAATTTTTTAATATTTTAAAATTTAAGATTTAATTTTTAAAAACATAAACTGGAGCAACTACAATTTTCTGTTTTTCATTTTCAAAGCTTAACCACTTGCCTACAGGGCAGTGCCTTGATTATCAGTGTAGATGCCCCTTTAACACAAGCTGGTTATCAGCTTGTGTTTACATCCATGATCAACTGTCGCTGGTGACATGGTAAAGGGCCACTGTGATTGGCCCTTTATCCCGATCTGTGATCACTCAGCGTTCACAGAGCACGCCGCCTGCGCACAACAGGGGAAGCACGGGCAGCGCGTTCATGGGAGGACGTCATATGACGGCCTCCCGGCAAAGTAATCCTGCACTGATGCCATCTTTTGTCTATAGCTCGGGCAAAAGTGGTTAAAAAGCAACTCCACTTTTGTTGAGAAAAAAACATTCCCCTCTGTGGTATCTATGTACATTGCAAGGATTATAACAAATTTTGTTGCAGATGCCCACTTTGTGTTATTCTGAAGAAAGCGGTTTGTCTGTGTCTATGTGCACAGTGAATCTGTATGGAAGTGATTTTATCATTATCAATCAGCAGCTGCAACTGCAGTGCTCTAATGAGGAAAGTGGCAGGGTCTGCATCCCTTTGTATGTAATTTCCCTTTGAAAGTATCTTGGCAAAAATTACATTTTTGTTGCGGGGATGCTCAAAATCGGACTTGCATCTTAGTGCAGACTTCAGGAAAAACCAGTGAGTCAATCACACAAGCAGGAAATGACATTTCTTGGAGGCTTTCTGTACATCGTCTGTGTACAGAATGCCTTCAGGTTGCCATATTGCATTGCATTTTACAGAACAGCGCTGCGGATTTTTTAATAACATTAAATTACAACATGACAATTTGTGTAGCAATTGTATATGCTGTATTATTTTTTTCCCCACAAAAAAAGGGGTTAGTCTTTAAGGCTACCATCACAGGGCTGCCTAGCAGGCAAGAATAAGTAGATTATTGCCAGCAGTCCTAAACACCGCCTGCACACACTGTGAGCAAATAGCAACAGCTGTCAGTAGTGGCTGTCAGATTTGTAGTCTGTACAACTCAATGGCAGGTGCCACCACTGTCTGCATGTAACTGCTCCTCTGAGTGGGTACAATTAGCCTGTCCATACATAAATTGTCTGCTCCCTGCTGAACCGGTCAAATTTTGATCCATGTATGGCCGATTTTAAGGGCGACACATCCTCCCCCTAGACTTTAGGGTAGCCCACAGACCCACACTTTACAATCTAAGTCAAAAATACATACAGTGTATATATACTGTAGGTGCAGGCAACACCTATTGCAAGAAAAAATAAAAAAGGTGACAGTGCAGGTGCAATGGCTAGGTCTTGTGGTCTGGTAACAAAAATTTCCCCAGTCGGGGCCAAAAGGCCTAGCTATTTGGTCATTAGTACAGTGTATGGAAACCATGGCTTCTATGGAGTTGGAGTTGGATTTGGACTTGGGATCCAACAAGAAACCATACCAGATTTGATGAGAAGGGACTAAATGAATCAAAAAACCCTCCAAACAAGCCAGAGCATAGCACAGTAAAGCCTTATTAGACCTGAAGGTATTCACATTTCTAATCCATCACATGTCGCAAAAAATAAGAGGATTATTCCTCATTTTAGAACAATGGGTGGTTATCTTTGCCGATAATTTTTACTACTAATTTACCATACCTACAAGACGGAGTTATACAGCTTTGTGGCTTTAATTTACACCATTTTACTGAATGGACTGTTATCAGCCCTTCTGTCATCTGTCTACATTTCAATACATTTGTGGCTCCTGGATATCCTGATAAGAATAAGTGAGTTATAGAATTGTCTTATTATATACAGTTTTTAAAACTAGAGGTGAACACTAGAGGATAGTTTTATATGCTCTAATTGCTAACTTTAATATTTTGACAACTTGGACTTTTGTCATATTTTCCAATTCGATTCCTTTTCATTATTGTATTCAAATTAGTAGATTAGCCACCAGAAATGATTACAGTAACTCAGTCCAATGATTCAAAAACTACCCTTGCAGTGAGGATGCCCACGGACTGCAGGGGTTAATGCTCATTTTTTCCTAGGGTAGCATTACCTTGCCTCTCCTTCCTTAAATACAGCACTCCCCTCTTCCCTTTGACACTCCATGTTGTGGATGGGCCATCAACGTCCTCTCTAACAAATCAGGAGTGCTGGTCCTGCATTGTATAAGATGACATTAAATTCCAACTAAGGGATGGAGCGCCAATGGGAAGTGGCTTCTGGGAACCAATCATGTGGAGAGGGGGAAGGCCGAAGGGGATGGATACAGTAAGTAAAAGTGCTTTTTTAATGGCATGCTAGACAAAAAATGAGCATTTAATCCCAACAGTGCAGGGGCAGCCCCACTGCAAGGGTAGCGTTCAACCTTCCCGGGAGTTAATTGATGAGATTAGATATCAGCCACAGCCAGGCAGGGAGCGCATTACTCTTGACCAACTCGTAGACTTTCATTGTTCATAGCAGCAGTAAACCACCACCATGCCATGACCATCAGTAAACCAGTGCACACGTCTTGTGGCCACCAGACCAGTGCACAAATCGTGTGGCCATCAGTAGAACAGTGCACAAGTCTTATGGCCATCAGTAGACCAGTTCACAAGTCTTGTGGCCATCAGTAGACCAGTGCACAAGTCTTGTGGTCATCAGTAGACCAGTTCACAAGTCTTGTGGCCATCAGTAGACCAGTGCACAAGTCTTGTGGCCATCAGTAGACCAATGCACAGATCTTGTGACCATCAGTAGACCATAGCATTGGTGATGAAGTTAACAGAAGACTAGTGTGTCATTGACTTGGCCTTTGGTGGACAAGTGCATGGGGTCTGAGGCCAGCAGTCTCATTTTCACATCATTAGCAGTGCTAAGTGAATGATTCATCAGAGCAGTAACACGTCCCCTTCTCAGAGGCTAAAAAGTGAAGGATTTAGGCTGGGTTCACATATGAACCACATGCGGCTCACAGCAGGGGTCCGGTGCGTCCTGGTTCACCATTTCAGGTCCGATTTCAGCCTGAATTTTGGGCTGAATTCGGACCTGAAACGGACCAAATGTCGCACAGCGTTTTTGTGAAAAATGCACCGGACCTGCTGCGGAGATATGTGAACTGGCTCCATAGAGAGCTGGTCAAAATCTCCTGCTATTCCGAATTGGATGCGGGGAACCCGCAACCAATTCGCAATGGTGTGAACCCAGCCTTAGGCTGGGTTCACACATGTGCTGTGTGAATTGCGGCTCTGTTTTCACAGCTAATTAACAAAGTAGTTGTTCAGCGTTTCAGGTCAGTTTTTGATCAGGATCAGGTCAGGTTTACAACAGTATCAGTTCAGGATTTTATTCTGTTCACAACTGAATGACATGTGCGATTTAGAAGCGTTCCCATAGAAGTCAATGGGCCTGAATTCGCACCTGAGCCGGACCGCACTGCTCAGAAAACTGACAAGACTCTTTTTCAATTCGCACTGAATCCGCATCCCGGCTGTACTGGATATTCGTGAACAGGCACAATAGAAAGCAATGTTCTTTCATGTGTCATGCAAATTGAATGCGGTAGACGCCGCATCCAATTCGCATAGGTGTGAACCCAGCCTTATACAATATGGTGTCACTGCAGAAATGGGTATGGCATCATTGTGGGTGGGACCTGTATTTTGTTTTTTTAACCACTTGCCGACCGCCAATCGGCAATTGACGGCGGCAAAGTGGCTCTGTAACGCGGATCGCCGCCATATGACGGCGGCCGCGTGATCGCGCCTAGTGAGCGCGCGCGCGCCGCCGGAGCCGTACCCGCGCGCTCACTGAACCGGGGAGGGCCAGGGAGCGGGTGCGGCGGCTTCGATTGCTACCCGCGATGGCCCCCCCGGAGTGAAGGAATGGAGGTCCGTGTATGTAAACACGGACCTCCGTTCTGTGAAGGGGGAAGGGCTGTGATCACAGCCTTCCTGTATACGAAGGCTGTGACCACTTCCCTTCCCCAGCCAGGACAGTCCCCCCACAGTTAGAACACGCCCAGGGAACACAGTTAACCCTTAGAACGCCCCCTGCAGGTTAACCTCTTCACTGCCAATGGCATTTACACAGTAATCAGTGCATTTTTATAGCACTGATCGCTGTATAAATGCCAATGGTCCCAAAAAAGTGTCAATCGCAGTACCGCTAAAAATCGCAGATCGCCGCCATTAATAGTAAAAAATAAAAAATAAATAAAAACCCCAAAAATGAATTCTCATCATCCGTAAACGCGACCACTTTTGCACAAACCAATCCATAAACGCTGATTGCGATTTTTTTTTATCGCAAATATGAGGAAGAATATAAATCGGCCAAAAACTGTGAAAAAAAATGTTTTTTTATATTTTTTTTTTGGATTTGTATTTTATCAAAAAGTAAGAAATTTGTTTTTTTTTTGCAAAATTGTCACTCTTCTTTTGTTTATAGCGGCGATCAGAAATGACGCAGAGGGGATCAAATACCACCAAAAGAAAGCTCTATTTGTGGGAAAAAAAGGACGCAAATTTCGTTTGGGTACAACGTCACACGACCGCGCAATTGTCAGTTAAAGCGATGCAGCGCCGAATCGCAAAAAGGGCTCCGGTCCTAAAGCTGGAAATCCTTCCGGTCCTTAAGTGGTTAAAGAATAATTTTTTGACACTGCAAGGGAAAGGTATTCTACTAATAAAGCACCACCAGAACCAGAAATATAAATTCTGTGTAACTAACCTCCAGTAGTGTTGCAGCTGTAGTTAATGAGGTGGAATAAACCACTTCACAGGCATCCAGGTTATCGTACATTCGGGCTGCAAAAATAATAAAGATTATTTGAAGATACCATCAAACATGAAACCTGATGAATTAAGATGAGGAACATGACTATTCACTAGAGACCAGTGATATCACTGACAACACAACCTGTTCCTTCACTAGCAAATCAATGGCACCACGAAAAACGAAGCCTATATATTCACTACAGACCAGTGACATCACTGAGAATTCAGCCTATCCATTCAATAGAGACCAGTGACATCACTGAGAAAGCAGACTATCCATTCACTAGAGACCAGTGACATCACTGAGAATTCAGCCTATCCATTCACTACAGACCAGTGACATCACTGAGAATTCAGCCTATCCATTCACTAGACGCCAGTGACATCACTGAGTTTGCAGCCTATCCATTCACTAGAGACCAGTGACACCACTGAGATTGCAGCCTATCCATTCACTAGAGACCAGTGACATCACTGAGAATTCAGCCTATCCATTCACTAGACGGCAGTGACATCACTGAGTTTGCAGCCTATCCATTCACTAGAGACCAGTGACATCACTGAGAATGCAGCCTATCCATTCACTAGAGACCAATGACATCACTGAGAGTGCAGCCTATCCATTCACTAGAGACCAGTGACATCACTGAGAATACAGCCTATCCCTTCACTAGAGACCAGTAACACCACTGAGAATGCAGCCTATCCATTCACTACAGACCAGTGACACCACTGATATTGCAGCCTATCCATTCACTAGACTCCAGTAACATCACTGAGATTGCAGCCTATCTATTCACTAGAGAGCAGTGACATCACTGAGATTGCAGCCTATCCATTCACTAAAGAGCAGTGGCATCACTGAGAATACAGCCTTTCCATTCCCTAGAGACCAGTGACATCACTGAGAATGCAGCCCTATCCGACGTTAGAGTCACTACAGTGACCACAGTTCACTTACCTATCCGACGTAAGAGTCACTACAGTGACCAGAGAT
>BLSH010549130.1:1110909-1127511 GCA_018402905.1 Glandirana rugosa
GAGCTGGTGGATGTTTCCGTTTGAGGCTGCCCCACAGATGCTCAATAGGGTTTAGGTCTGGAGACATGCTTGGCCAGTCCATCACCTTTACCCTCAGCTTCTTTAGCAAGACAGTGGTCGTCTTGGAGGTGTGTTTGGAATCGTTATCATGTTGGAATACTGTAGCAAAGTGTCATTTCTTCAGTGTTGTCACATGAGAAGATATAACATTTTTTTTACAAAAATGTGAGGGGTGTACTCACTTTTGTCAGATACTGTATACCATAAAATTAGTGCAGCGCAATGGGTAAAATGTATGCTAAACACACTAAACAAAAATTAACTATAGTGCTTAAAAAAGTGTAGCTCAATATAATGTGTGTATAAGCTATACTCACTAATCTGACCCACTCTGCAGGACTGTCAGATATATAATATTATATATAAAGTGAAAACCACTATGTGATGAAATAGTTCATATATTTTCACAGTGCTTCCGAGGACCCATCACCTTCAGGTGAAATACCTGATCACCTCAAGTACCAGACCCCATTACAGAGTCATATATCCCTCTGGCAGATTGCTCCTAAGGGAGGAACAGCAAACACTCTCATCTTGAAGTATAACTGCTGCCTTTCCCTCCTTGCTCCTTAGTCATCAGCATAATAAACCATAGAATAAAATGGAAAGACCATAGTGCTCTCTATTTCACAACATTTATTATAAACCAAAAAGGAATAAAAAAAACTCACAAGGATATCAAGATAACAAGGGTGTAAAATCATCAGCTCACCACGCTGACACTGCTATGTGATGTCACGGGCTCCAGCTTCTCCCACCCATACGCGTTACGCCCTCTGATTGGGTTTCTTCAATGGGCTTGCTTTGTGCACTGGTGCGCAGTCATGTTGGAAGAGGAAGGGGCCATCCCCAAACTGTTCCCATAAAGTTGGGAGCATGAAATTGCCCAAAATGTCTTGGTATGTTGACTCCTTAGGAGTTCCCTTCACTGGAACTAAGGGGCCAAGCCCAACCCCTGAAAAACAACCCCACACCATAATCCCCCTCCACCAAATGATTTGGACCAGTGCACAAAGCAAGGTCCATAAAGACATAGATGAGCGAGTTTGGGGTGGAGGAACTTGAATGGCCTGGACAGAGTCCTGACCTCAACCCAATAGAACACCTTTGGAATGAATGTCTGACCTCACAAATATGAAATATGAAATGTTAGGGTAACATATTCTTTAAAAGCAAATGTGTACTCACATTCAATAAATCCCAGTACAAAAGCTTCAAATTCCTGTAGAGTATCTGGGAGCCCCAAAAAACTAGGGAGCTCTGACCAGCTCGAAGGGCACCAGATCTGGCCTGATCCCCCCACCTCCTGTATCTTGTTATTGGTTAATGAGGCTATGTATCACTGAACAGGCCAATAGAAGGGTGCAGGCTGTTGGATGGGGCTAGCCAGAGCTGGTGATTAAGTAAATGCTGTTTGCATATCAGAGGACCCCAGTTTTTGGATCTCCAGGAGCGTTTTAGAGGAATGTTTAGCAAACCTGCAAGCACTAATTGGTCCAAAGGGCCCATGTTACCGTTTTTATTTAACTTCTTAATTTTTACAGTTTGGCTGTACCATATTTCTGTACTCCGTTATACTATAGTTTCTCTTTAACAGTGGTATGTACTCAGTTGTCTACATCCCCCAGGACTCAAGTATTTCAGAAGTAGTATGAGGTCACTGGTCTCTCCTGAAATTCAACTCTCTTCCTTGCGGTGAATAATTTAGAGCAATATTACGCTTTACTCAAACAATGACAGCAGGAGCACACCTTACCCGCTCCATTAAATCTTAATGTAGATTTTTCTGGGCTGAACAATGTATTACAGCTGGGATGCGGGAACAACAATCGGCCAGTTTATCTATTGTAATTATCTCACTAATAGCAGTGTGACAGACATTCCAGGAAAAATCTGAAACGTAGTCCTGAAAATGTCACAAATGTAACTAATCCAAAAGGAAACATGGTCGATCAACCAATCAGCTTTTCTTTTTCTAGTGCATGTTACAAAATGAACTCTAAATGTAAAGAAGGCAAGGATTTGGATTTAGGATCAGGTCCAAACCAACCACTGAAAAGAATTGAATATTGCAGAAGGCCCATGCCTCTCCTTATAGAGCATTGGTCTCCAAATTGCGGCTCGGGGTACGCATGTGGCCCTTGCTTGCCTTTATCTGGCCCTTGAGGCACTATTCTATCCACTGACACCAGTGGTGGGGCACTATTCCTCCCACTGATACCAACAATGGGGCACTATTCCTCCCACTGATACCGACAATGGGGGCACTATTCCTCCCACTGATACCAACAATGGGGTACTATTCTTCCCATTAATACCAACAATTGGGGCACTATTTCTCCTACTGATACCAACAATGGGGGCACTATTTCTCCCACTGATACCAACATTGGGGCACCATTCCTCCCACTGATGCGAACAAAAGGGTACTATTCTTCCCACTGATACCAACAATGGGGCACTATTCCTCCCACTGATACCAACAATGGGGCACTATTCCTTCCACTTACAGTCAGGTCCATAAATATTGGGACATTGACACGATTCTAATCTTTTTGGCTCTATACACCACCACAATGGATTTGAAATGAAACAAACAAGATGTGCTTTAACTGCAGACTTTCAGCTTTAATTTGAGGGTATTTACATCCAAATCAGGTGAACAGTGTAGGAATTACAACAGTTTGTATATGTGCCTCCCACTTTTTAAGGGACCAAAAATAATGGGACAGATTAACAATCATAAATCAAACTTTCACTTTTTAATACTTGGTTGCAAATCCTTTGCAGTCAATTACAGCCTGAAGTCTGGAATGCATAGACATCACCAGACGCTGGGTTTCATCCCTGGTGATGCTCTGCCAGGCCTCTACTGCAACTGTCTTCAGTTCCTGCTTGTTCTTGGGGCATTTTCCCTTCAGTTTTTTCTTCAGCAAGTGAAATGCATGCTCAATCGGATCCAGGTCAGGTGATTGACTTGGCCATTGCATAACATTCCACTTCTTTCCCTTAAAAAACTCTTTGGTTGCTTTCGCAGTATGCTTCGGGTCATTGTCCATCTGCACTGTGAAGCGCCGTCCAATGAGTTTTGAAGCATTTGGCTGAATATGAGCAGATAATATTGCCCGAAACACTTCAGAATTCATCCTGCTGCTTTTGTCAGCAGTCACATCATCAATAAATACAAGAGAACCAGTTCCATTGGCAGCCACACATGCCCACGCCATGACACTACCACCACCATGGTTCACTGATGAGGTGGTATGCTTTGGATCATGATCCTTCTCCATACTCTTCTCTTCCCATCACTCTGGTACAAGTTGATCTTGGTCTCATCTGTCCATAGGATGTTGTTCCAGAACTGTGAAGGCTTTTTTAGATGTTGTTTGGCAAACTCTAATCTGGCCATCCTGTTTTTGACGCTCACCAATGGTTTACATCTTGTGGTGAACCCTCTGTATTAACTCTGGTGAAGTCTTCTCTTGATTGTTGACTTTGACACACATACACCTACCTCTTGGAGAGTGTTCTTGATCTGGCCAACTGTTGTGAAGGGTGTTTTCTTCACCAGGGAAAGAATTCTTCAGTCATCCACCACAGTTGTTTTCCGTGGTCTTCTGGGTCTTTTGGTGTTGCTGAGCTCACCGGTGCGTTCTTTCTTTTTAAGGATGTTCCAAAAAGTTGATTTGGCCACACCTAATGTTTTTTCTATCTCTCTGATGGGTTTGTTTTGTTTTTTCAGCCTAATGATGGCTTGCTTCACTGATAGTGACAGCTCTTTGGATCTCATATTGAGAGTTGACAGCAACAGATTCCAAATGCAAATAGCACACTTGAAATGAACTCTGGACTTTTTATCTGCTCCTTGTAAATGGGATAATGAGGGAATAACACACACCTGGCCATGGAACAGCTGAGCAGCCAATTGTCCCATTACTTTTGGTCCCTTAAAAAGTGTGAGGTACATATACAAACTGTTGTAATTCCTTCACCTGATTTGGATGTAAATACCCTCAAATCAAAGCTCAAAGTCTGCAGTTAAAGCACATCTTGTTTGTTTCATTTCAAATCCATTGTGGGGGTGTATAGAGCCAAAAAGATTAGAATTGTGTCGATGTCCCAATATTTATGGACCTGACTGTATATTAACAATGGGACACTATTATTCCCACAGATACCAACAGCAGGGCATTATTCCTCCCACTAAAACTAATGATGGGGCATTGTTTACTCACACTGATGCCTGGTCATTTTCTGCTCCCACTGGCCACAGTCCAGCCCCCCTAAAGTCTGAAGAGCAGTAAACTGGCTCTTTGTTTAGAAAGTTTGGAGACTCTTGTTATAGAGGAAGGGAAAATGCCTGTGCCCCAGTTACTTCTGAGCAGTGCAGTAACACATACAGTATGTGTAGCCCTGGCCCCGTAGGGCTGGCAGGAAGTAGTGGTTCACCTGCTCACAACTGCCCTCAATTAAACTCCTGCTGGCACCTGGAGTCAGAAAACAGGCTAGTTCTTTGTTTTTGTTGTTTTTATTTGGGGATTGAACTTTGATAGGGGTTGGGGTAGTCATGGGATGCCCAAAGATCAACAGTTCTGTATACGGGACTACTATATATAGTCTCTAGTATACAGTGTCAGCTGGTGAAATTTTAGGATGGGGGGGCGCCAGACCACGCCCTTCCATTTTGACCCCTCCCGCTTCTCATAAGCCCCACCCCTTATGGTTTCCACCCCTTGTGTCAGGAGTATACAGCCCAGCATCACTAGATAAGGTATACAGCATCACAGATAGTGATATATACAGCATCACCAGATAGGAGTATACAGAGTCACCATATAGCAGTATACAGTCACCATATAGCAGTATACAGAGTCCCAGGTAGCAGTATACAGAGTCCCAGATAGCAGTATAAAGAGCCCCAGATAGCAGTATACAGAGTCCCGGATATCAGTATACAGAATCACCATATATCAGTATACAGGGTCCCAGATAGGGTATATAGTCACCAGATAGCAGTATACAGGGTCCCAGGTAGCAGTATACAGAGCCCCAGGTAGCAGTATACAGGGTCCCAGGTAGCAGTATACAGGGGTCCCAGATATCAGTATACAGGGGCCCCAGATAGGGTATACAGAGCCGCAGGTAGCAGTATACAGGGTGCCAGGTAGCAGTATACAGGGGTCCCAGATAGGGTATACAGACCCTCAGGTAGCAGTATACAGAGCCCCAGGTGGCAGTATACAGGGTGCCAGGTAGCAGTATACAGGGTGCAAGATAGCAGTATACAGAGCCCCAGGTAGAGAATACAGTCACCAGCCCCCCCCCCCAGGTCGGGACAAGTCCCGCACTTACTCCATCTAATAGGCAGGCTCAGGCTGGCAGTGTTGCAGAGATCAGCTTGCTGGAGAGCGTGCTGACATTGTGCAAAGACAGCGCTAGTGGAGAGCATGCTGACACTCAGTGTGCTCAGAAGTCCTGGGGAGTGCTGTGCCTGCGTGAGTAATCACGCAGCCAGCATGTCCACCGTAGTCCCGCCCCAGCCAACAGCATCCAATGACAGAGTCATTGGCTCTGATGGCTCAGGGGGCAGCCAATCAGTCTATGTGTGTGCCTCTGTTCAGCACACACACATAGACTTTAATGACTGACCAATCGGCTCACTACTTGCTGTCAGCTGACAGCAAGGAGCCGAGGAAAAAAAAAAAAAGAAAAGTCAATGTACCGGCGCCTCCTGCAGGGGGCCGGGCTGACATTTTCTTTTCCTTTTTAGCGGCGGGGAGGCGGCGCCCAAGCGCCCCTTATGCACCAGCCGACGTATCTAGTATATACACTCCTCCAACTTCCCTCCATCATACTTCTTGCTTCTTTGACAACTACTGGTTCCTCTTTCCTGCACAACTCTTACTCAGCACTGGTGAGACCTGGAAGGAAATTTACCAGGCCTCCAAACAGTCTTGTTCAGCCTAGCTAGCACATGTGAGACCTGATGTTGATTTACCAGGCCTCCAGACTGCCCTTTGCAGGCGTGGGGTTGAGGTTCCCCTTGTGTAGAAAGTTAGTTTGTAGGTGCTAGCTAGCCACGATGGACTACATCTCCCAGCCCATCCGCACACTGCCCATGACACCAGGTCCCAGTCTCTTCCTGCACCTCTTGCAGGCTGTCTTCCTCCCAATCTGCTTTGTGCATCTCCAGTCCACTCCCCTAGGCTGTGTCACTCACGACTCCTGTTACTTAGTAGTTCCTCCCGGAGATCTCTCTGATAGTGTTCTCTCCTGCGGTCTTCTTCCGCTCACCCTTGTGCCTCTCCACCAGGATCTCACTCTCTCCTCCCGACTGCACCCGAGCTCTCCCAGGCCGAGGTCCCCCCTCCCCCCAGACTAGGGGCTCCCTTCAGACCCAGACAGCCTCCACACTATGCCATCTCCATCACTTCCACCCAAATTCTCCTCCCCCCACTGGGCAGACCACAGGTATTTAAGGAGGCTTGCCTCCTGTCAATCCAGGTTGGGAATTGGTCAGGGCTCCTTAACATACTTCAGAAAGCCTCACCTCCTCTTTCCATCCCCTTTTCCGGCACTTTCTGAAGAAAAAGGGGAGGAGTAACCAAGGGGTGTTTCTTCCTACAGTCTCCAGTTCTCCCTGAGCCACTCCCCTGCCAAAAATCAAAACAACCAGGCCTGCACACAAGTCAGACCTGACAAATATACCTTTACCTTGACAAAAATCTATCTCTAAGCACCTACCTATGGTAGAGGGCGCTACATATGCTTAAAAGACTGTTGCATCATGCATTACTGTGCATTACATTATGGCAACCCATGCTAAATGAATGCACTGCCAACCAGTGTTAATTTAGTCAACGAAAACATTTCTTTTAAAGATTTAATCAGCAGCATTTTTACAGTGATGAAAACGTAACGAAAAGTACAGCACATTTCGTCCAGTGACGAAAACTATGACAAAAATCAGATCTGTTTTCGTTAACAAACGAAAATGGGACGAAAATGTGAGGCAGGGGCGTTTACCCTTGTGAACTAACTTCCGTTTTTTCACAGAGCTCCAGCTACTTCCGCAATCCATTCCCAGCAAGCAAGCTTACCGTGAGTGAAAGTGAGAGTAGCACTGTGCATTACAGGCCAGCCGGGCTGAGGCCTCCTGAGTCACGACTCCTGACGAGGTAACCGCGTCGCCAGGCACCCAGAGCAGAGCAGACTGTGAGTACAGTGAGTACTGTACATTACAATTACAGCAGGCCTGAGGCCTCCCCTTCCCTCTGACCCCATCCAGCACTGTGTGTGCATTACACAGGCCTCCTCTGACCAGTGGTATCCAGGGCACTGTGCATTACAGGCCATCCCTCAGACGACCGCCATCCAGCACTGTGCAGCATTACTGGCCTCCTCAGACCACCTTCCAGAGCAGGGTGCAGCATTACAAGCCTCCTCAGACCATCCAGAGCACTGTGCAGCATTACAGCCCTCCTCAGACCATCCAGAGCACTGTGCAGCATTACAGGCCTCCTCAGACCACCTTCCAGAGCACTGTGCAGCATTACAGGCCTCCTCAGACCACCTTCCAGAGCACTGTGCAGCATTACAGGCCTCCTCAGACCATCCAGAGCACTGTGCAGCATTACAGCACTCCTCAGACCGTCCAAAGCACTGCGCAGCATTACAGGCCTCCTCAGACTGTCCAGAGTGGCTAAATCTATATCTGTGAGTTTGTTTAAACCTTAATACCATAAATAATAACATGATATTAGATGTTTTTTCTCCAGGAGTATGTAATGAGTTTGGAAATTCTAGAGAAATGCTTAAACAATGCTTTACAATTTAACTAAACACATTTGATTTTAGCTGACTAAAATTATTTTATCCAACTAAAATGTACTGGAGGTTTTAGTCGACTAAAATACGATGACTAAAATGGGACTAAAATTAAAATGGCATTTTAGTCAAAGACTGTGACTAAAACTAAAAACACTTGCAGAAGACTAAAATGGGACTAGAACTAAAATTCCATTTTAGTCCTAAGACTAAAACGAAATCGAAATGTGCTGCCAAAATGAACACTGCTGCCAACACACCCTAACAACCTTAAAAACGCATGGCCCTTTTTTCTAACTCAACATATTACAATACATTGCAGAACACTAACACCAGTGAATTGCCCTACGGAGTATTGGTGAGCCAAACATACCCGGATTTGGTTCAAGCAGGGTTTGGTAAACATAACCAGTGCCGTATCCGAACCCCATAGAAGTCAATGAAAATCGAATGTTAAAAAAAAGTTCTGGCCATTTTCTTCATTTATATGCAATGGATTGTCAAACAGATGCCATGGGGGACATGTATCAAAGCAAAAAAAATACTGTTTTTTTTAAAATTCAGTTTGACTGGGAGTAGCGATTTGAGTAATGCATAGAATAAAACATTAAATATGCAAAATTCCTCCTTTAAAAAAAAAAAAAAATTGCCTTAACCACTTCAGCCCTGGAAGGTTTACCCCCCTTAACCACTTAAGGACCGGAAGGATTTCCAGCTTTAGGACCGGAGCCCTTTTTGCGATTCGGCACTGCGTCGCTTTAACTGAAAATTGCGCGGTCGTGCGACGTTGTACCCAAATGAAATTTGCGTCCTTTTTTTCCCACAAATAGAGCTTTCTTTTGGTGGTATTTGATCCCCTCTGCGTCATTTCTGATCGCCGCTATAAACAAAAGAAGAGCGACAATTTTGCAAAAAAAAAACAAATTTCTTACTTTTTGCTAAAATACAAATCCAAAAAAAAAATATAAAAAAACATTTTTTTTCACCGTTTTTGGCCGATTTATATTCTTTCTCATATTTGCGATAAAAAAAATCGCAATCGGCGTTTATTGATTGGTTTGCGCAAAAGTGGTCGCGTTTACGGATGATGAGAATTCATTTTTGGGGTTTTTATTTTTTTTTTATTTTTTACTATTAATGGCGGCGATCTGCGATTTTTAGCGGTACTGCGATATTTCAGCGGACATGTCGGACCATTTTGACACTTTTTTGGGACCATTGGCATTTATACAGCGATCAGTGCTATAAAAATGCACTGATTACTGTGTAAATGCCATTGGCAGTGAAGGGGTTAACCTGCAGGGGGCGCTCTAAGGGTTAACTATGTTCCCTGGGCGTGTTCTAACTGTATGGGGACTGCCCTAGCTGGGGAAGGGAAGTGGTCACAGCCTTCGTATACAGGAAGGCTGTGATCACAGCCCTTCCCCCTTCACAGAACGGAGGTCCGTGTTTACATACACGGACCTCCGTTCCTTCACTCTGGGGGGGGCATCGCGGGTAGCCGGCGGCAATCGAAGCCGCCGCACCCGCTCCCTGGCCCTTCCCGAACACAGTGAGCGCGCAGGCGCACCTCCGGCGGCGCGCGCTCACTAGGCGCGATCACGCGGCCGCCGTCATATGACGGCGATCCGCGTTACAGAGCCACTTTGCCGCCGTCAATTGCCGATTGGCGGTCGGCAAGTGGTTAAGGTAATTTTTTTGCAATACACCACTGTGTTAATTTAACTGACAAATTGCGTGGTCGTGCGACACTGTACCCAAATAAAATGTATGTCCTTTTTCCCAAAAATAGACCTCTGCGGTTTTTATTTTTTTAGTTATAAACAAACAAAGAGTGACAATTTTGAAAAAGTAAAAACAATATTTTTTACTTTCTGCTATAAAACACATCCAATAAAAAAAAAAAATGTAAAAAAAATCAAATTTCTTCATCAATTTAGGCCAATATGTATTCTGCTACATATTTTTGGTAAAAAAAAAACAATAAGCTTACAGTGATACCTCTGTTCACAAACTTACTTAGTTCCATGAACCAAATTGTTTGTGAACTGAGGCAAATTTTTCCCATAGGGTTCAATGTAAAAAGGGATTTTATTCAAACTTACCGTAAAATCCTTTTCTCTGAGTTCACTGACAGACGCAGCCTTCTTTGACATGTGGGTTATATGCAGATCCTACTAGGAATTAACTAGGCAGAAAGAAAGAAAGCAAGCTGGCCCCTCCCAGGGGATGTCCTCTCTCTCCCATATAACCCCCCTGCTCTGCTCAGCATATCAGTTCGTAACAAGCCGTACAAACACAACGCAGAGGGGTGGGTGCTGCGTCTGTCAGTGAACTCAGAGAAAAGGATTTTACGGTAAGTTTTAATAAAATCCCTTTTTCTCTTATGTTCACTGACATACGCAGCCTTCCTTGACATGTGGGGATGTCCCAAAGCTGTGTCATAAAAGAGGGGTGGGCAAACGACAACAACTGTACCCAACAGAAACCTCTCAGGAGGCGCCAGCCGCGCCTACACTGCCGCCTGTAAAACGTTATGGCCAAAAGCAGCATCCGAAGATGCTGACACATCAACTTTATAAAACTTAGTAAACGTGTGACCGAGGCCCAAGTAGCCGCCTTGCACACCTGTGACACCGAAGCCTGGTATCTGAAAGCCCAGGAAGTGCTAACAGCCCTGGTGGAATGGGCCGTGACCGGGGGTACTTTGCCCCGAACAGAATACGCATGGGTCACGGTCTGCCCGATCCAACGGGAAACAGTAGCCGACGAGTAGCATTCCTTTGTGCGGACCGTCCGTCAGCACAAACAAAGCGTTAGACTTCCGAAAAGAGTCTGTAGCCGTCAAATACACCCGCAAAGCTCTCACAACATCCAATGAATGTAACTCAAATTCCTTAGGATGTGAAGGATGCGGACACAACGAAGGAAGAACAATATCTTCATTAATGTAAAAAGAAGAAACCACCTTCGGTAAAAACGAAGGTGACGGGTGCAAGACCGCCTTATCCTTGTGAAGGACCAAGTAAGGAGACTTGCAGGACAACGCTGCCAACTCAGACACCCGCCTAGCGGATGTAATGGCCACCAAGAAAGCCACTTTCTGTGACAACAGTTGTAAGGGAATATCCCTGATATTTTCATATGGTGGCTTCTGCAGCACAGAAAGCACCAGATTCAAATCCCACGTTTTCTACGCCCGAATGTAGATGGCGGAGATCGCCGAGCTCCGCGTTCCGCCCTGATGGTTCACATACGTCACTGGTGTGGCCTTGTCCGACTGAACCCGAACCGGGAGGCTGCGCAGCCTTACCGTCCAGTGGGAGAGGCAGAGCCAGAGTCAGAATCGCTCGCTGAAGTAGCCGAGTGTGACTCTGGGCGTAAGGGACCGCCTCAAAGGCTGAAACCATGAGCCCCAACACCCGCATACAAAACCGTAAGTAAGACCCCCGGCGTGACAGCAGGGTTCGCACCGCTGCTTGCAGAGTCAGCAACTTGACTGGAGGTAGGAACACCTTCGCCTGTTCCCTGTCCAGGATCAGACCCAGATATTCCAGGCGACAGGACGGTGTCAACGTCGACTTCTGCAGATTGATCAGCCAGCCGAAGTCCTGTAACGAGGTTATGGTGATAGCCACGTTCTCCTCCAGAGCCGAAGAAGACTCCGCTCTCAGGAGCAGGTCGTCGAGGTACGCTACCACCGCAATGCCCCTCTGCCTCAATAGAGCAAGCACCGGGGCTACTAGCTTGGTGAACACCCGGGAGCCGAGGCCAGACCGAAGGGAAGTGCCACAAATTGGTAGTGAAGGTCTCCCACTGCAAAGCGCAGAAAGCGCTGGTGCCGGGGACAAATGGGGACGTGGAGATACGTGTCCCTGATATCCAGAGACACCATGAACTCCCTTTGGTGCAGGGCGGCCACGACCAAACGGATGGATTCCATCCAAAATGTTCGCGCTCTCACAAAGTGGTTTAGCGCCTTTAGGTCCAGAACTGGCCTGACCCCCCCCCCCCTTTTTTGGGGACCACAAATAGGTTCGAATAGAAACAGTGAAACCTCGCCAACTGAGGTACTGGCACGATCACCCCCTGGTCGGAGAGTGCCTGAACAGCCCCTAAGAGGGCCTCCCGACGCCCCTGAGGGAGTCTCAAGTTCAATGGGAAGAACCTGTCTGGGGGTAGAGTGCTGAACTCTATCCTGTACCCGGAGGACACCACTTCCTGCGCCCACCGGTCGGAAATGCGGGCAGTCCACCTGTCCGCGAACCCCAGAAGACGTCCCCCCACCCGATGGTCGGGTGGGGGCAACCCATCATGCAGAGGAGGGCTTGTCCTCTGTCTTTTCATTCTTGCGTTGCCAAGGACGCTTCCCGGCCCCAGCGCCAGGCTTGCTGGGCCTCGACCCCTTGCCCGCTGCGCCAGGGGCACGAAAAAACCTCTTCTGACCCGAAGAGACAGGCCCTTGCTTGCGGCGGAACTCCCGCCGTCTGGGCTCCGGAAGGAAAGTACTCTTCCCACCAGTGAAATCCTTGATGATTTCATCCAACTGTGGCCCAAAGAGACGGCCACCCTGAAAGGGAAGGTCCGCAAGACTTTTCTTAGACACGTGGTCATCCGACCACGACCGTAACCAGAGAACTCGTCTGATAATGACTGCAAAAACAGACATCTTAGGCAACATGGGAAGCACTTCCAGAGCTGCATCACACAGGTACCGAATACCCTGAAACAAATGTCCTGCCCTTTGTGACACATCCAGCGTCCTTCCCCAGTCCAAATCAGTTTGCAGCTCTGCCATACCATCAGACAGATATTGTGCTGCCATGGCAGACGCCAGGGCCGGCCTCATGGCTGATCCTGCCAACAGGAAAAGTGCCTTGGACACTGCCTCCATCCGCCTATCGGCTGGGTCCTTAAAAGAGGGGGACCCTTCCAACGGAATGGTCGTCGCCTTGTTCAGGCGAGCCACCGGAGGATCCACTGTGGTAGACACCCACTTCTTCACGAAACTATCCTCAAAAGGATAGCATATAGCGAAGCGTTTAGGTAGGGCGAAGGAATTCTGCGGACGCTGCCATTCCTGATAGACCAGGTGGTCAAAAAATGTATCATAGGGATAAGCCTTAGGCAACCTGGGCGGCCTAGCAGACCCGCAAACATATGCGGACGCTTGCGACTCCCCTGTCTGGTCCAGTCGCAAGGACGCACGAATACCAGAAATCAGTGCGGATACCAGCGCTTTTTTCTGTGCAACTGAGGCCCCCTGGTCCTTTTCGTTGTCTGAGGGTACAAGCTCACCCTCCGAGAGCTACACGGGGGTCCCTGCGACCCCCGAAGCCATTTCCGGTTCAGAATCGTGCCCTGAGGAACAAGGGGGAGGCTGGCGTTTTTTAGAGGCCCCCAGAGCGTTGCTTGGCCCCACCCGGGGAAGAAATTCCCCAAACACTGCCCTCAACTGATCCAAGGACACCAGTGCCCCCAGCGCAGGCTGCGCTGCAGCTGACTCCTCCTCAGAAGGGCCTGTAGGATCATCTACCACCGCCCCACAGAACGCCAAGGAGACCCCAGGAGGACTGCACCCACCGCTACCGCACCCCAGGGAAGGCCCAGCTATACTTGCTGTTTCTGTGCCACAGAGCTGCTCCCAGCAGGAGTGCATAAACCAGGACTGCCAGAAAGAAGCGCCGTTTGTCTTCAGCCACGCTGTCCCTATGAAAAGGAAAGTAAAATGGCAGCAGCGCGTTTTACACTGCTCCAGGGACATCCAATATGGCCGCCGAGACCATCCACAAGAGGCCAAAAGCCTGTGTACAGGCGCGACTACAGGAAAATGGCCGCCACTGGCACTAGAGGGAAACCCTCAGCAAAATGGCCGCGGCTACAGCAAAATGACGGCGGATCACCGCATGGCGGTACAAAAACGCACAGATGCGTTTTTTGAACAGAGTGCGGAGCGGAGGAGAGGGAGAGAGGGGGGGTGAGGGAGGGGGGTGAGGACACCCAGAGGGACACTAGTCCAGTACCACCCTCCACCGGTCGGCCTAAAAACGCTATAGCACGCCCAGCGCCCCCTCCGCACCCCAGGGGGGAAGAGGGGGGTCACTCACCACTCCGACGGGCGTAGCGTGTAGCCACCCGGTCGCAGACCTTCCTCCCCATCCAGAAAGGGTTGCTGCAGGCCAAGCCCCTGGAAAGGCACCGAGTCCGGTCACCGGGCCTAAGTGGTGGTCATCCACTGGCCGCTTGCACGGAACGGGCACGGTGCGGCGGGTCCCGCCTCAGCATAGGACTAGCTCACATCGGTCGGCCGTGCTGGGGAAATTGCAGGATGCTAGTTATCCTCTATGCCCCATCTGGCTTCTTGATAGCAGTTAGAGCTGCACGATTAATCGTATTAAAATCGCGATCTCGATCTACCCCCCCCCTTCGATCTCCATTGGGCATTACCGCGATTTTTCAGTGCAGGTAATGGGGTCCGACTTGCAGCGCGACTTGACAGTAATAAATGTCAATGCAAGTCGCCTGAAGTCTTTATTAAGTCGGAGCGACCTAAGTCTCAGGGGAGACAGTCAAGTCTGGGCAGAGAGCCAACTTCTGAGAAAAGAGATACAAAGTAATTTACTTCAAAGGCATGAACTCTGAGTGAACTCCCCTTGTATAGATTTTTGGTTTAACCATTTAAAGACTAAATCTTTCCTGACACTTGCTGTTTACAAATAAAAATCCATTATTTTGTGCTAGAAAATGACTTAGAACCCCCAAACATTATATATTTTTTTTTAGCAGAGACCCTACAGAATAAGATGGCGGTTGTTGCAATATTTTATGTCACATGCTGTTTGCGCAGCGGACTTTTAAACGCAATTTTTTTTGGAAAAAAATCGTGATTCTCATTTTGGCCAGAATCGTGCAGCTCTAAGCAGTCTTCATCAGATAGCTTGAAAAAATAAAAAAGCGGTAGCTGAAAAATCTAAACTGCAGGTCCCATAAGGGAGCCAGGTCAACTCCTTGCACTATGCATATTAAAACTGATATGCTGAGCAGAGCAGGGGGGTTATATGGGAGAGAGAGAGGAGGGGCCAGCTTGCTTTCTTTCTTTTTGCCCAGTTAATTCCTAGTAGGATCTGCATATAACCCACATGTCAAGGAAGGCTGCGTCTGTCAGTGAACGTAAGAGAAATCAGGTTAATACGTTCTGAACTTTTTTGTTTATATATAAAATTATGAAATCTATGTACAAAAATTAGGATTTTAAACATATATTACATACGGTCTGTTACATTAAGCTGACCTCTTTCATGTGTACATCTAAAAAGATAAAAAAACGATAGCTCCTCTTTAATCCTTGTTTAAAACAATCCCAAACCCCGATTTAAATGACTGATCTAGGGGACGGAAAACAGCACTGTGCATCCAGGAGAAGATCATCTGAGGGCATGGCAAAGTTGTAGATTTCATATGAACTGTTTTTCCATGATTCCCAATCAAGTGAGCTCAACTTCATGGTAATCGGGGGGCAGAAACCCCGATCTGAGTGGATTGGTTCTCCAAAGACTCTCATCTTGCACTGCTCTTCCCAATATGAACGTGTCAGTGCAGGGAAGATGGCCGCGGCTCATGTTCGAGAACCAAAGCGGAGTTCGCATACCCAAGCAAACTTTTGTGAACTCTTCAGTTCGCAAACCGAGTTGTTCGTGAACAGAAGCGTTCGTGAACCGAGGTATCACTGTATATTGATTGGTTTGCGTGTCTTCGAACTATGGGATATTTCTATGGCATTTTTATTTTTACTAGTAATGGCGGAAATCAACGATTTTTAGCGGACCTGCAACATTGTGGTGGACAAATCGGACACTGAGTGATACTTTTTGGGGACCAGTGACACCAATACAGTGATCAGTGCTAAAAAAAGCACTGTCACTGTACTAATGACACTGGCAGGGAAGGGGTTAACATCAAAGGGTTAAGTGTGCTCCTGGGGAGTGCTTTCTAACTGTGTGGGGGATGGCTTAACTGAAGGAAGAGAGAGTTTAGCAGTAACACAAGATCTCTCTTTTCCTCTCTGACAGAAAGGTGGTCTGCCTTGTTTACATAGGCAGACTGCCATTCTGCCTCTCCAGTGAATGATCAGTGAGTCCCAGGGGCCACTGGACCCGCTAATTGGCAGGTCTCCGGTGGTGCGCACGCGCCCTAGACCCAGAAGACAAAACAACCTATAGGTATGTTGTTTCACGCCGCCAGGCCACCCTGCCGCAGTAGATGTGCATTGGGCGGTCCGGAAGCAGTTAAATAACATGCCTGGGAGATGCCCTGACCCTGCCCTGTGAAGTAACACATTTGTGTGATGTATACAACCTACTAAAGCAACACTGATAGTTACAAAGCAAAAACTGTGCTTAACCACTTCCAGACCATTGGCGTACCATTTTTTAGAACTTGTAAAAGCAATCGTAGCGGCTAACTAGCCTCTGGACTGCTTTTACCAGCAGCGGGAGGGGACGTTCCCTTCCGCAGAAAACCGAAGAAAGCTGGATTCGGTTCCGGTTTACCCAGATGTCAACTGCGCCATTTTTTGCTAGAAAATTACTTAGAACCCCCAATATTTTTTTTTTTTTAAAGCAGAGGCCCTTGAGAATAAATTAGTGGGTTTTGTTATTTATTTATGTTACACAGTATTTGCATAGCGGTCTCTTAAACAGAAACAGAACAACCCCC
>BLSH010549130.1:1127521-1139985 GCA_018402905.1 Glandirana rugosa
AACCCCCCCCCCCCCCCCCCGTTCGGCGAACTCCATTGAAGTCTATGGCAGCCGAACAGGAAAAATCAAAAATGACCATTTTATATGCAAGTAATTGGCCATAAAAGGGGTTCAGGAGCAGTAATTTTAATTATGCTTAAAATGCAACAATAAAAATGAAAAATTCCTTTAAATATAGTGCCTGGGGGAGGGTCCCCTTAATCTGCCTGTAAAGTGGCGCAACTGTAGCATGCATAACACATGCTGCAGCAAAAATGACATTTCTAAAGAAAAAAAAAAAACGAGTCAAATTCCATTTAAAATGACTCGCGGTTACAATTGGCTATTGAAAAAAGAAAAAAACGTCATGGACCCCCCCCCCCCCCCAAGTCCATACCAGATTTAGTGGGGAACCCCACTCCACAATTTAAAAAAAAAACAGTGTAGGCTCCGCACCTGTATCCATACCAGACGAGGGTGGGAAGAGCAAGTGCTTCCCCTCCTGAACCATATCAGGCCACATGCCCTCAACATGGGGGCGGTTGGTTGCTTTAGAGCGGGGCCCCCCGCCCCAAAGCACCTTGTCCCCATGGACATGGGTCTCTTACCCACAACCCTGGGCTGTGGTTGTCGGGGGTCTGCAGGCGGGGGGGGCTTATCGGAATCTTTAACATTTTTTATATAGGTAAGGGGCAGGCCCACCTGGCTACGTCACCCGGTGGCACCGCCCCTTCTGATGTCACGGACTGGTGCATGCTGGGAAACTCATTGACAGCTGATGACTCATCCGTTGTCAAGGATGTCGCAACCGGCTTCTGGGCCCAGCTCCTTGACAATCAGCTTATACTGCGTCCTGCGCAAAGCTTTGCATAATCAGAGCGCAGAATGCACTGTGCAGCACTCACCCGGCGAACACCCTGCAAATTCAGGTGTTCGGCGAACGGCCAAACAGGCAAATCTTCAGCCCGAACTCATGCTTGGGCCGAACTGTTCGCCCATCCCTAATCAAATGTATGAGCCAATCACTGTTTGCGTGGATGCAGGACCAACGCATGCGTTTGTCTTTACATGTGAGCATGGGGAAACAGGGGTACTTACATTTTTTTCCCAATTATTTATTTTTTGTTACACTGTTGCTTTACAATTTTTTGATTACTTTTATTGTTGTCACAAGGAATGTAAACATCCTTGTGACAGCAAGAGGCATGTGACAGGCACTCTTTAAGGAGAGATCTGGGGTCTATAAGACCCTAAATACCTCCTCTGCACTTAAAAGCATTGAAAGCGCTAAGATCTGTGTTTTCAGATGCTTTTGATTATTAAAAAATGGCGCTGTTTACATCTGGGTAAACTGGAAGGGATGTCAGGTTATCGCTTTCGGGCTACCATAGCTGAGAGCCGATCCCAGGTTTGTTAGGCTTTCCGGGCAGCCGGCAGACGCACCAGCTGGTCCCTCGGGTCTCCTGGTGGCACGGGAGAGCCCGAGCAAGCAAAAGAAGGAAGAATGGGGGGGCGTTCTCTCCTGTTGTTTGTAAAAGCAACCTTGTAGTTGTAGTTAGCCGCTAGGATTGCTTTTACAAGAGAGCCGACTGACATCTCTAACAGGGATGATGCCTGCAGCTGCGGGAATCATCCCAGTATAACCACCCCGAAGTCCAGTGACGTATGGACACGTTGCTGTTCCAGAAACAGAAAAAAAGGGACCAAAATAAGAGAGGATCGTTGATAGAACTTATGTACACTTTAACCCTTCCCACCCGCAATCTGTTTAGTAACATTCCCCACCAAGGATACCTTAATAAATGTCCTCATGAGTGGAAACACTCAAAACTCCAAGTTGCACAGTAGCGGGGTTGGGAATTTTACAGTACACGTACACCCCTCACATTTTTGTAAATATTTTATTCTATATTTCCATGTGACAACACTGTGGAAATGTGAGTACATCCCTAAGTGAGTACACAAAAGTGTACTCACTTTTGTTGCCAGCGGTTTAGACATTAATGGCTGTGTGTTGAGTTATTTTGAGGGGACAGCAAATTTACACTGTTATACAAGCTGTACACTCACTACTTTACATTGTAGCAAAGTGTCATTTCTTCAGTGTTGTCACATGAAAAGATAGAATAAAATATTTACAAAAATGTGAGGGGTGTACTCACTTTTGTGGGATACTGCAAATGTGAGCTCCTACTGTTGGAGTATCCAAGGACATTAAAAAAAAATCAGGACTGACCTAACTAACCAGGCTCCTCCCATACCTTACTTGGCTAACCATTTAAATATCATCAAGATAACATGGAACATCAATGCAGCCAGGGCTCCAACCTCTGCCTGCCTAATGGTGACCTTTAGAGTCAGGAATGGCCGACATCCATCCTCGCAGCGTGGGTTACTAGGCATGGTGGGTTCAGATAGAAGAATTAAGTTGGGCGCCAGACACTTTGATGATGCAGAACAAAAGTGATTTATTTTTCTCTTCAAGAACTGGGGAGAGGGGGTTATGGCCAGGACACCCTTTAGATAGGTACAACAGCACTTAGCAGACTCTGAGACTCAAGACTCCTTGTGCATTGAACTTGTACTTTGGACTTCAGCACAGATTGATGCACACACCAAACTTGGTATCCCCGTTGTACAGATCTGGCCTCTATCTCACAGCCTCCCGATGTAGCGTCACAAGTTTGGTTGTCCTCCTCTGCAACTCTGTCCCTTCACCTCTGGCAACAATCGGTTCTCCCTCAGGCAAAACCTCTGCAACGATTAGGCTCCCCTCAGGCTGAGCCTCTACACACGTGGCTAGGCCTCAGGCTTCAGGCCTAACCTTCAGCTGCTGCTATGCACATGTTCCGAGTCCTAAGCCTGGAGCTAAAGAACGGTGATCACCCAACTCCTTCCCCTTAAATAGACTATCCCGGCATACCAAGTAGTTGCTCTGATTGGCTGAGAAAATATGTCTATTTGTAACCTGAACTCAGTGTGATCTTGTCATTCTAATGCCAAGGGCAGCAGTGCCACCTATCGACAGAATAGATGCACCAAATCCAGGCTTTAGGGAAAAGAAAGTCAGTGGATCTTCCTAACAATCAGCCAGGCTAGTTACCACCTAGCAGACTAAATTTACTAGCAACCATGCCTAATACCAGGGAGCTACATCAAGAAAGAATAAAGTAAGTAAAATCAAAAAGTCCTTTGAGACAAACAGTTATGATTAAAACGTCAAAGAAACACATGGTGGCTTTGTTACTTTCTTCCTTCTACAAAAGTGGAGGTGTTCCCACATCTTCTGTTGTATTCTCCATTAAAATATTCTCAAATAAATCCAATATCTAGCAGGAAGAAATTAATGAAGCTATAGCTTAAAGGAGAGACCTAGAACCTCTGTTAGACTAGGTATATACAAGGAAATGGGATTTTAAGGTGCTACAATTGACATAACACAGTATCTTTATAAAATCATCAAAGTTTTATTGTGATATACAAATATTAAAAGCAGTGATATTCATAAAACAATCATAGAAAATCCATTTGGTTATAATGTATGTGCATATGTGCAGTAACTTCAGCTCAACATGTTTCACCAATCACTGGCTTCCTCAGGAGACTTGTAAAGTACTGCATAAAAATATTGTTTCCTTGTATATACCGTTTCTGAAATTATTTGGTGGGATGTAGTGCCTTGATCCTTGGATATCATATTGTTTCTATTAGACTACCCGCTACCGGCACAGGAAGTGGTCACAAATCTCCCCAGTAGGGACACAGACAGCAGCAACACATTGGCAGAGGTTGTAACACATCCCTGCTTAGTCTTTTACATGTAAAAAGTATTTTATGAACCATTTGAAAAGACCATGATGCGGTGAATTGTGGGAGATGTTTGCCAAACAGTTTCTGGCTCAGTAAAATATCCCTAAGAGGTAGCACTGGAAGCATATCAAGCTAGAGTGACTTCATCTATCATTGCAGTCCAACATACTATATGTGACAATAAAGCCCCTTCATACTCACATAGATAAGGTGTTCCCGGTATCTAATGAGTAGGTTACGAAGGATTCCAGCTTCATTAAGATCTCCCAAACGGATCATGTCTTCCACTCCGTGGATGGAGGTTGGGTGCATTGGTTTAATGTGCGATGCATTCTGGGGAGAGATCCAGTTCTCCTGTAGATTGAAGCAACCAAATAAATATCCAAAAATGAAAATGACTAATTAGAGCTAGAGCTGGACTGGTTTAGGTGGTTCTGCGGGTAAATGGTGGTACCGATCTCCCTTAGGAGGTTTGGGCTGCCACCTTACTGATACGACGGAGCTGTCGCTTCAGTAAAACCAATGCTTGAAGGAGAAGGAAGGAGCACTCAGTGTCCAAAGAAATGCAACCCTTGGTGGGAGATTACAATCATTTATTGAAAGCGTGAGAATGTACAGGTTAAACCAAACACATTTTGGGGGAACTGCCTTCCCCTTCTTCAGGGGTGTTGGTACATGCTAACGGAGATGGATGGACTCCACGGTAGTACCAGAATTCTTTGTGGTGGCAAATCCCAAAGAATTATGGTACTACCATGGAGTCCATCCGTCTCCGTTAGCACATACCAACAGCCCTGCAGAAGGGGAAGGCAGTTCCCCCAAAACACTTTGAATCAACCCGCGCACTCTCAGGCTTTCATTAAACTATTGTAATCTCCAAAAAAAAAGGAGCATTTTTTTGGACAATGGGCGCTCCTTAATTCTCATTCACAATGACAAGTTGGTTAGTCAAAGAAGCAGCTCTATTGGCTTTGGTGTGGCACGCACTAATGTGTCCTTAATGTGTGACACTGCAACATCAATGGTTTACACCCAACACAGCTAACCAATAAGGCTGAAATTCACAGATTGCTATGAAAGAAAAAATCCACCTAAGGTCTGGTAGAGAATTACAGGAAAAATCATCATTAAACAACTGTCTAGAGCAGACTGAGCATATCTTCACAAAAATAATTTCTCGCTCTTGTGGGGGCATCAGCCATTAAAAGGTAACTCAGCTATTTAAACCTCAAACCAGATTTGTCCTCTTCTATGAACTGCATTCATCCTCCATTGGGTAAAACCGTGATGATTACCACCCAACGAACTGTACATGATTTAGTGTGGAAAAAGCTAAATTAAAAGACTTACATTTCCTTCATCATCCAAGACTTGGATCTGCCCAGAATCACACAGCTTAACCACGGCTCCAACTGGTACATCAAACTCCCGGCCTGTCTTAAGGTCCAGCCAGACATAATCGCCCTGTAGGAAAGCCAAAGAAGTATCAATAGCATTGACATTGATGAGAAAAGTCTGGGATACTTTACTCCAAGTTTGAGTTCCATCTCGCCTAAAAAAAGGTAAAACTTTTAATATGCCTACAAAACCAAAACCAAAGTATATAGTTAGTTATGATGTTTTTTCAAGTTTTTTGTCAGTTGAAATCAGTTAAAAAAAAATAAGAAAAGCAAAAAGGTGTTCAAAGCCACAGCCTATCCCCTGCCAGTATGCTGCAAAGAAAAGCACTTTCTCCCTGTGTGCAAACAGTAGTCTCTCTGTTGAGGTCTCGATGAGTCAGAGCTAGAACTCTCCAATAAGCAAAGTTCATTCTCCCTGATGATTGGAGAGCTCTATTCTTGACTCACAGGGGTTGTCAACTTTGTTGCCAGAACAGTAAAGTTAAGGTAAATTCCCTCAACATAGTAAAGCCACTAAGAGGTTCTAACATTTTCCTACATTACCTAAAATTATTTAAAAAAAAATATTTTTGTCATTTGCTGATCCATGATCCTATCCCCATCTTACGCTGCTGCCCCCAGCTCTTCACCCTCACACTGTAGTCTCCGACTTCTCACCCCCTATCCAACACTGCTGCCTGCTGCTCCTCACCTCCAATCTAATGCTACTGGCCCATGCTCCTCACCCTCATATGATGCTGCTAGCCCCTGCTCTTCACCCCTTATCCAAAGCTGTTGGCCCCTTCTTTACACCCCCCTTCCAATGCATCTGTCCTCTGGTCCTCACTCCCTATCCAACACTGCTAGCCCCTGCTCCTCAATCCAAATCCTTTGCTGCTGGCCCATGCTCTTCACCTCCATCCAACACTGTTGGCTTATTTTCCATAATCCCCATCAGATGCTGCTGTCCCCTGTTCCTCACCCCATCCAACACTGCTGGCCCCTGCTCCTCAACCCCACGAAGCAATGCTACCCCACATTCCTCACCCACTATCAGCCGCTGCCATCCCTTGATCTTCAATCACCATCCTACACCCCCCCTTCTCCCCCCATGCAATCCTGTTGGTCCTGTTGAATTCTGCTGTCTCCAACTCTTCACTCCTATATGAGGCTGTGTTCCCCCACTTCTCACCCTATATCCAATATTGCAGGCACCCACTCTTCACCCTTGATCAGATGCCTCATCCTCCTTCCTTATGGACCTGACCAGGGAAGGAAGGAGCCATCCCATGCTTGCCAAACATGGTTGTTGTGGCAGAAAAGGAGAAGGACACAGGGCATTGTTGCTGCCAACGTTGAATGGAGTATATTGGAGTGGATTGGACTCTACATCAAGGAGGTGTAAGGGGGGGTGAATCTCATTGCTCTAAAGCACCTTTCTTCCTGTCTCCCACCCAAGTCACAGCATACCCTCCCCCCGCCCCCACCAACCTCACCCCTTCCCCTACACTTACCTCACCCCTGAGGTCACAGCACCTCCAGCACATTTCATTTACCCTCAGTCACAGCACAGCTTCCTTGCACCGGCTCCCTACATTTGAAGGACAATTTGGAGCTATGATAATATGGATGTAAATTATCATTTTAATGTGGGATTCCCTTCAAAATCCATACCAGACCTAAGGGTCTGGTATGGATTTGGGGAAGGACACTACATTGTTTTTTTTTTTCAATTTTGGTGGGGGGTTCCCCTTAAAATCCATACCAGGCCCAAAGGAACCCATTGACAGCTGATGACTCCATCCATTGTTAAGAACGCGGCAGCCAGCTTGCCAGCTAGCTCCTTGACAACCAGCTGATTGTTAAGGACGCCGGCGTTCACCACTCCTTTATAAACGCTAGTGCTCAAAAAGCAGCATGTGTTAGAGTCAGATTAGGAATCCAACAGCCACTTCTGGTAGTTAGAAGTCTGGCTGCATGTCAGATTGCAGGACCATACATGGTTCTATTTTTTCATTCAACCAGATAATTATTTTCAGTGGTAGTTTAAATGAGAGTCACAAAATGCTCATTGCTCAGGGAACCAGCAACCTCTGGTGGGACCCTGGTTGAGAAAGGCTGCCTCAGACAGCTGTTATCAAAACAAATGTCCAAACTGGAAGATTTTCCCTGTTTTAGAGGCAACTGTATAGTTTTGGATTTTCCATCATGTTCTGTTTCTGCCTCCTGATTAGACTCACTGTATTTGCCCTGGTGACCATTGTCAGTGAGACTGAAAATAATGGAAGATTCAAAATTTTCCACTTTTCACCAAACCAGGGGGTGAGGGGATATCTATTCGGTGACAACAGTTGAAGAGACATTTCCCTAATTCTGGAGACATTTTCCTTCACTTCCTGTTGTGTCTCTCAAGCAGGAAGTGAAGGGAAATCCCCCCAATAAGACATGGACATCAAAAGAAAGGAAAAAAAAAACAAAACACTGACAGACGTTCTTATCCTACCTGGTCAATGCCAATCCACCCAAAACGGATATTTTGTTAATAATGGAAAACCTTCTGAACAAGGCTAATGGCTGCTGAAAGTGGAACATTATAAAGCTTTTGCTTTCTGAACCTTATTAACCTTATGACGCTTCTGCCCCAGAACATCTCTCAGGGACACAAGAACCTCTGTCACCATGGCAAGGCTATCAAAGAATACCGCTCACCGGTAGTAGGGTGCTGGGTTTCACTGCCTGGTTAACGTTATGCAGAAGTGCCCACTTGCCCTGGTCTTTCTCCAAGACGTCCTCTACTCCTCTCCGGCGATACATTCCAAGGAAAATTCGGTCAGCCTTCCAACGCACAATTTAAATGCCCAAAGGACGTCCTAACCATTCTCAGGAGAAAAATGGCACACTTTTTCCACCACCAGTCATCCTACTAACGAAGTGTTTCCATGTTGCAATGGGGGTATTAGCAGTCAAAAAAAAAAAGAGGCCGAAGATCCTTTACAAGTATAAAACGCAGTTTGTGGTGAGCATGAGTCCAGATTCCATGTACCGATCCAATGTGGCCACATCACCGACCACTGGTACACAAGTAGAACCAAACAGGTCTTCTTTTTGCAGACTCAGCTCATGTCAGACGTCCTCCTTGGCTGCTTCCTAGTGAACTCTGAGACGTAGAGAGAGAATTCAAGTCCCTTTTGTACTTATTAATCTTCAGATGGGCCCGACGGTATGTAACACATGGCTTTTACATTAACTTAATTCCTTAACGACCAGCAAGACACAGAGCACTGAGGCAACCCAAAACCAAGACCCATCTGCAGCTCCTCCGAGTCTAAACAGATAACCTAGATCCATAGCAACTGAATTTTAAATAATTCATTGATTTGTCACCTTTCTTAAGCAGTGTGTTCCCCTTGGAGCATTAACTTGTGTCCGAAGAGCACGTCAATCAATTACTCATTAGGGCAAAGCCAATAGCTGTTTGTGAAGGAGGTTGACACAGCTGTCCCTACCTTAGGTCATTTGTATTGTTAGGTAAAAATGAATACTTAGATGGCAGAATAGTTTATTTTGTTCTTAAGGAAATCTTTCATGAGAGATGCACACTAGTGGCTGATACTAACAGGTGGGCAATACTAACAAAATTAAATAATAATACGAAATATAACATAAATAACAAAATATATCAAAATGACTAAAAATTAAAAATATAACAATAACAGATAAAAAAAAATATATAATAAACTTAAGGTCACCAAATGTGTTGCAATCTGGCCGTACAGTCTTTGCGCAGTCAACTTCAGATTTACCAAAAATATGTATCCAAATAGGTATTTCCTCTCATTAGATGCCCTCCAGAGGTGGTTTTGGCCAACACGGTTGATTGCTTTAAAAAAGGCCTGCATTCTTTCCTTGATGTAAATAATATAACTGGGTACTAACATTAAGGCTGGGTTCACACCTATGCGAATTGGATGTGGCTTACACCGCATCCAATTCGCATGACACTTGAAAGAACATTGCTTTCTATTGTGCCTGTTCACATATGTCCGTTACAGCTGGGGTGCGGATTCAGTGCAAATTGAAAACGAGTCCTGAACTGATACTGATGTTAACCTGACCTGATCCTGATCAAAAACTGACCTGAAACGCTGAACAACTACTTTGTCAGTTAGCTATGAAAACAGACCTTCAATTCGCACCGCAATGGTGTGAATCCAGCCTTATAGGTAAAGTTGATCCAGGGTGATTCCGATTGCCTCTCGGGGGATCAGGAAGGAATTTTTTCCCCCGTTATAGCAAATTGGATCCATGCTTTGCTGGGGTTTTTTGCCTTCCTCTGGATCAACTGAGGGTGAAGGATTATATATGGGATTGTATGGTTATATATAATTTTTCTACTTTTTTTTGGTTGAACTAGATGGACTTGTGTCTTTTTTCAACCTAAATAACTATGTAACTATTACATAGCCACCAGTAGATCTAAAGAAGATTGTACAATCAGATTGTAACTATTTACTTCACTAAAAGATGCTGCAGCTCTAAGCACTGTATGTACTGTAAAAAAATCTTCAGCTACATGCAACGCTGTGTTACAGCAATGGGATGGGAACTTTCCGTCTCACTCCCAGAATAAAATAGGGTCAGACTGAGCAGCACTAAGCCTTTCACAGAAAGATTTGTATGCTATGAATGAATACAAAGCTTCCTCTGATTGGCTGGGTGGATGATGTCAGCCATTCAGAGGAAGCTTTGTATTCATTCTTTCCCAATGGAGATTTTACATTGAACTACCATGCAGCAACTGTCATATCAGTGTTTGAACATGGATGCAGAGTGTCACTTGACATGTTTGACATGGAGTACCGCTTAAGCCACCAGTCGCTTTAGTTTTTCAACTTTTATTGCTAAACTCCATTCTAAGGGAGAAGGCGCAGAATGCCCAAAAATGTACAGTTATTCTGAAGTAGCAGTGGACCCTTTAAAGGTAATTGCTGGTCCTGTGCTGGTCCTGTGGGAGCAGCCAGACATACACTATTGTCAAAAGTATTGGGACACCTCCCTTTACACACACATGAACTTTAATGGCATTCCAGTCTTAGTCCATAGGGTTCAATATTGAGTTGGCCCTCCCTTTGCAGCTATAACAGCTTCAACTCTTCTGGGAAGGCTGTCCACAAGGTTTAGGAGTGTCTATGGGAATGTTTGTGAGGTCAGGCACTGATGTTGGACAAGAACGCCTGTCTCGCAGTCTCCTCTCTAATTCATCCCAAAGGTGTTCTATCAGGTTGAGGTCAGGCCAGTCAAATTCCTCCACCCCAAACTCACTCATCTATGTCTTTATGGACCTTGCTTTGTGCACTGGTCCAAATCATTTGGTGAAGGGGGGATTATGGCGTGGGGTTGTTTTTCATCGGTTGGGCTTTGCTCCTTAGTCCCAATGAAGGGAACTCTTAAGGCGTCAGCATACCAAGACATTTTGGACAATTTCATGCTTCCAACTTTGTGGGAACAGTTTGGGGACGGCCTCTTCCTGTTCCAACATGACTGCGCACCAGTGCACAAAGAAAGATCCATAAAGACATGGATGAGCAAGTTTGGGGTGGATGAACTTGACTGGCCTGCACAGAGTCCTGACCTCAACCCGATAGAACACCTTTGGGATGAATTAGACCGGAGACTGCGAGCCAGGCCTTTTCATCCAACGTCAGTGCCTGAACTCACAAATGCGCTTCTGGAAAAATGGTCAAACATTCCCATAGACACTCCTAAACCTTGTGATCAGCATTCCCAGAAGATTTGAAGCTGTTATAGCTGCAAAGGGGGGGCCAACTCAATATTGAACCCTACAAACTAAAACTGGGATGCCATTAAAGTTCAAGTTTGTGTAAAGGCAGGCGTCCCAATACTTTTGACAATATAGTATATCTTCGACCCCGCAAGAGCAGTCACAATTTTTTATTGAATAGCAGTGGTTGTTTCTATAAAAAAAAACTGGCTTTGACCCTCTGATAGCAGCCAAAGATGCCTTGATTGATGAGCGATAAATCCTTCCTAGGCCTCATGCACTTAGATGCTTAGTAGCTCCTGTGTGTTAAGGCTGGCACCATGCGAGCAACATGTTCTCAATACAAGTGAATTTCTGTGCTTGGATAAATCTGATGGTTTCTGTATCAGTGTGTACCCGGGCATGGGTATACAGTGCTTCTCCCCAAAAGTGGGCCCCTGGCACATCCCCCAGGTTGGTCAAGAAGGCAGAGGGAACACTGTAGGAAGGTGACTCAAATATTTATCATCATCCCAAAACTAACCACCCTAAATTTGATTAGAGACAAAACAACATAATATTGGTTCTCCACAATAACCTAAGTTAGGGAAACAGTTAAATCAGTGGATTTCATTCCGATTTAAAGCAAATTTGTCCTGCCTAACCTGTATAAAAAACTTCTGTGTACTTACCTATTTTTAATCCTCTCCGGTCCAGTCATTAGATCCTACAGGTTTGTGTAAGGGAGAGCTCAACAGTGACAGTCCCTCTTCTCCCCTGCAGCAGTTGCTCACTGAATCATTGGAGATAGAGCAGCTGGATCTCATGACCGGACCGGAGGTGATAAAGAATAGGTAAGTATGTAGGTTGTAATATGTCTGCCTTAGTAAGTTAAAGGCTGGCTTCTAGTCTGAGTTTATACAAGCCGTGGACTCTCTTATCCCCTACTATGTAATGTTGCTGGGTGTCTATATGCCCAACTACCAGAATTGTTACCTTGGAAAGCTGTCTCATATTTTGGGCTTGTATATTGAACTTGTACACTCAGTGGAGCTGGTTCATTTTTTGTTTAGTGCTATGGAAGGATTATACATAGTGTTGAGCGAACCCGGACTATAACGTTCGGGTCCGTACCGAACTTTCGGGTGTCCGTGGCACGGACCCGGACCCGGACATTTCAAAAATCGTTCGGGTTCGGTCCGGCGGGTTTTATACTCTGTCGAAAGGTTCCATTGTTAAGACCATCAACCCGTATATCTGTGGGTCGTTGTAATGTATCATCCCCTATTCTCTCAGGTGCCGAACATATTTGAGTCTGATCTTCGGTCGGAAATTGAATGATTCCGTCTGTATAATGTTGGATGTATGAATGGATAAGAAATAGTGGAGGCCAGGCCAGTACTCTAGGTCGACGAGATAGAGGTTACTAAGTCACTCGTTGACGACGTCCCCTCTTCTCCCTGACAGTGACAACTCGAGAGGGAATGTGTTTGGACATCCTAGATTACTGACCTGGCCTCTCCTAATTTTTATCC
>BLSH010549130.1:1164107-1186863 GCA_018402905.1 Glandirana rugosa
GCTGGGGACACACCTGATGTAAGGAGGCACTCTGCTGGGGACATTCTGATGTAGGGAGGCACTCTGCTGGGGACACACCTGATATAAGGAGGCACGCTGCTGGGGACATCCTGATGTAAGGAGGCACTCCGCTGGGGACACCTGATGGCATCTAGTGGCAGGCGACGTGGCAAGTGACACGCTCAGGGCTCCCACTGATTGTGCATTATGGTGAGTTGAACTATTTAATTTTACATTACAATGTAATAATAGAAATAATGCGCTTCAGTCATCCTGACACCATAACAACCATGGTGCTGGGATGATTGTAGCGCTAACACCAGGTGTTTGGAGTATCTTTATCTGCTGATTGTTAAACTTTCTGGAATACACATATTGCTATTGTGGTGTAGGATCTGGGCCTGCTGTCCCTCCATCCCTCTTTCTTTCCTTCCTTCTCTCTCTTTCCCTCCCCGTTTCTTTCTTTGTTTTTCTTTCTTTCTTTCTTTCTTTCTTTCTTCCTCCATCCCTCATTCATCTCAGATTCAAACCACACCCCATTTGAGACACACCCACTATTTAGTTTAAGCCACATCCATTTTTCGCCGCAGTGCGTTTCGCGTGCCACATTTTTCTCTACAGCTATGACACACCTACAAATGAATGCCCCCCCCCCCCCCTAATTATAATAAGACTGCCTACAGACAAAAAAGTGCTCCTATAATGTGTTTGACAATGTTGGCAACTGTGGGATCATTGCAGTTACCTCTGGCTTGGGTACACTTTTCTCAGGTCCTCCAGGGGGATAGCCTCACTCCAAGGAACACTTGGCCTGGTGTACAAGTCAGGATGTCTACAGCTGGCTCTTCTGGGTGCAGGTCTACAACTCCCGGCCCTCCAACCCTTGCCAGAGCCTCCACTTAGCTAAGTACATCTATATGCTGGTTGGGTCTCTGCCTCCCATGCCCTGACTGCACTAGGGCTCCTCACAACCTATTATATGTGGGCACTAATTCACCCATGACATCACAACAAGAGGGCTCTAGCTAAATGGGGCCTAGCACATAATGACACTATTCTCTGTTACCACACACTATTTGGGGACACCTAGTGGCAGACTAGTTAACTGCCCCTGCTTACAGATTAATCCAGAGAAACAGACAGCTATATACAAACCTTGACTTCTCATATAATGGTTGAGCTTGGCCCCACCCCCTCCAACCTTCCAAGATGGTCCTGCAGAGCATTGCTCAAGGACTGGAAACATGTCATGATCTGGAGAAAGCTACAAGGAACTACATTTTGCAGCCTCTGATTTTAGTCTGGTGACTGTAGATTGTGGTAACACCACTCTACTGTTGCTGGGGTATTGAAGTTATTTTTGTAGAGGTGGCATGGGTCACTACTGTGATGGCGCCACAAGAAGAAAAAAAAAAAAGGGGGTGACACGTGTTGTTGACTCCACGTATGAGGGGTATTGAGTATCAAAGAGCTGAACCAAGGAACAAAACGTATTATATTGCAATGTACCAGTCCTTAGATTTTGGTAACTGCATTCATTTCCCTTCTCTAGGCTTTTCCCTTTATTTTCACTTGGTAATCCCGCCAGTAATGCTGGCCATAGATAGATCAGATTTTTTGTTCAACCGGTAGGTTGAACAACAAGACTGGCCCGATTCCCCCAGTCATCCTCACATTTGATGTGGATGGAGGAATCCTCCACGCTGTGTCATTGTATTCTGACAGTGGGGAGACTTCCCTGCTATCAGAATACACTGATTAGCGCTGCAGTCTATAGCCTGCAGTGATGATCAGTCAAGAAAATATTGACATAGCGCCAGTTGAACAGAAGTCGATCGGTATATCAACTTCTGTTCAACCACAGGACTAACAAATGGATCAAAATTTTGACCCATGCATGGCAAGCTTAACACACATCCTGTTCTAGTGTGACAACGTACACTCACTTTACTGTATCCATGAAGGATCTGTGTTGTTACCTTAGAAAAGGAAGTGTTTCTACAAAACACCACCCCCTATCTTCTTCTCCATAACATGCAATGTAATTGATAACAGTGCAGCAGAAACACAAAGCACAGGAAGTTAACCGCTTACTAGATTTCTGGCAGGATCAACAGGTATACAATGTATATATTTTTTTTTGCACTTGGCAAACATTTATAATACAGCATTTTCTATGGTATATTTAGTAAATTAATAGGGCACAAATAAGAAAAGCTGATTGCTAGGTTTTACTCTCAGAATGCTCTCTGAGCGTTCTCCAGCGTCATCCTTTGAGAACGTTCTCCAGCGTCATCCTCTGAGAATGTTCTCCAGCGTCATCCTCTGAGAATGTTCTCCAGTGTCATCCTCTGAGAACGTTTTCCAGCGGCATCCTCTGAGAACGTTCTCCAGCGTCATCCTCTGAGAACATTCTCCAGCGTCATCCTCTGAGAACATTCTCCAGCGTCATCCTCTGAGAACGTTCTCCAGCGTCATCCTCTGAGAACGTTCTCCAGCGTCATCATCTGAGAACGTTCTCCAGCGTCATCCTCTGAGAACGTTCTCCAGCGTCATCCTCTGAGAACGTTCTCCAGCGTCATCCTCTGAGAACATTCTCCAGCGTCATCCTCTGAGAAAGTTCTCCAGTGTCATCCTCTGAGAACGTTCTCCAGCGTCATCCTCTGAGAACGTTCTCCAGCGTCATCCTCTGAGAAAGTTCTCCAGTGTCATCCTCTGAGAACGTTCTCCAGCGTCATCCTCTGAGAACGTTCTCCAGCGTCATCCTCTGAGAACGTTCTCCAGCGTCATCCTCTGAGAACGTTCTCCAGCGTCATCCTCTGAGAAAGTTCTCCAGTGTCATCCTCTGAGAACGTTCTCCAGCACCATCCTCTGAGAAAGCCCTCCATAGTCATCCTCACTGAACGCTTTGATTTTATTATCCAATTGATGTGTGATTCAATCACAATGATCAAATCCACAAACAAATGAATAACTATAACTGAGTCGATTGGCCAGAGTGAGAAGGAATCGATCATTTTTCATAGATCAGCAGCACTGAGTTACTCTGTACATAAATAAGACCATGTTTCAGGTCACGAGATTACACAGTGGAAACAGAGATGTGATCGATTACTTACAATTGTAAGTTAAGATTGTACCTTAACTATCAATCAAAATCCATTTTACCAAATGTGTTGCATATTTTTTCAATGGGTTATTGACTATAGATTGATTCTTATCAGAAGTGATTGATCAGAATAGAAACCAATATTTTTTATTGACTCATGTACGGCCAGCATAAGGGCCCATACACTTTCTCCAATGACAGCCACACTTTCCAACATCATCCTCTCCTAATGCTCTTTGACACCATACTCTAAGACCTCTGTCCAAAGGCTCTCTGCATCAATATGAGGTCAGGGAGTGTTTGAAAATGATGACTTCTGAGAGGGTAGTGTTGGAGAGCATTCGTACAGGGCAGCTTCAGAGAGTGTTAAGAAAGGATGATGTCAAAGAGCGTTAGAGAGGATGCCAGTGACTCTGATGCCATCCCCTCTAACCCTCTCTGACATTATCCTCTCTAAACACTCTTCAACATCGTCCTCTCCGAATGCTCTCAAACATCATCCTCTTAGAGTGTTCTCCAAAGTAATCCTTTTCAAAACGTCCCAGACATCTCTCTGATGAGAATCTATCAAAAACCTAGGAGCATCAGAGTCAACGTCTATGAACGCTCTCCAGTGTCAACCCCTATGAACACTCTCCAACATCTTCCTCTGATGAGCTCCTGTGCACATCCTAGGAGCATCAGAATCAACCTCTATGAATGCTCTCCAATTTCAACCTCTCTGAACACTCTCCTAAATCATCCTCTGATAAATGCCCGTCCGCATACTAGGAACATCAGAGTTAACCTCTATGAACACTCCTCTGATGAGCACCCGTCCACATCCTAGGAGCATCAGTCAACCTCTATGAAGGCTCTTCAATGTCAACCTCTTTGAACACTCTAACATCATCCTCTGATGAGCTCCTGTCCACCTCCTAGGAGCATCAGAGTCATAATCTATGAAGGCTCCTCAATGTCAACCTCTCTGAACACTCTCCGACATCATTCTCCCTAAATGCTGTCCTATGTCATTCTCCCCTAACACTCTTCGACATTGTGGTCTCTGAGCGCTCTCCAACCTCAGCCTCTCAAAATGTGAGGAACTGCCCACATCCTTGGGAGTGTTGGAGAGCGCTGGCTGCCGGGAGACTGAGGGATGAGGTAAGTAGTCCACCTTATTCATCATCCTCTACTCAAAGCAAGCATTTAACCCAGGGGTGCTAAACCCGTGGCCCGCTGAGCTCTCTCATGTGACCCACCACCTCAAATCAGTGAAGCACATGCTCTGGGATGGCGGGTCGGTAAGTCCAAATCACCATCAATTTGTTGCTGACCCATCATCCCAGAGTATCATAGTGTATCGAGCTGGTGCCGGGAGCAAAAGAAGAAGGCGACCGGTTACCAAATCATATAAGTGGCCCTTGCTCTTAAAAAGGTTGAGCACTGCTGGTTTAACAATAACATCAAAGGAGAGAAAAGCCGCTCCAGGTGAGTATAATGACTCCAGCCGCTGGGTGCATGTCAGGTCCGTGAGCCAATCATGCAAAGTCCAAAGAGAAGATAGACAGCACTTCGGTAAAGCCGGAGATCAATCTCCTTTTTTTAAAGGTGAACTCATGGTTGGGAAAAAAGTTATCCTTGCAATGGGGTACCATCTGCACTGCAAGGGTTAAACCAGCAGTCCAAAGAGAAGATAGACAGCACTCCAGTAAAGCTGGGTCAGAACTGTTTGATTATGACTAAGCGGACTGCGTTCCGTGAAACGCGTTAATCGTCTTGTGCCTTGTCACCCACTTGCTAGTGGGCATGTTCTTGTGATGACCATTTGTGATGCTTGTATATACATTTGAAAATAAATTGGATTGATCTCCAGCTTTACCGGAGTGCTGTCTATCTTCTCTTTGGACTGCTGGTTTAACCCTTGCAGTGCAGACGGTACCCCATTGCAAGGATAACTTTTTTCCCAACCATGAGTTCAACTTTAAATAAAGGAGACTAAACAGACAAAACAGACAAACACTGGCACAAAGGTTATGAAATCTCAGCTGAGCAGTTCCGCTGTGGTTTCTATTTCAGGACACAGAGATAAAAATAACGTACCTGTGAGTGGGCTGGTCTCAGGTGTCCGCCCAGTTTCACCTCACAGGAGTGGTGCTCTGACCCACTGCACCCACACCTTTGTGATTCTGCTGCCATGGCAACCAGTCCAGGTGAATGCATCAGTGAATGTGGTGTGCCGTGCACCAAACTCCTCTCTTCCTGAGTGCCAGAGCTCCGACTACCAGCACCAAACTCTGCACAAGTCACATATCTTCCCTGGGGACACAAAACAGCCACCATTCACAGGCTCCTTAGGCTGCCAGTGTGAGGCGCCCAGGCAAAACCCATTTCCATTGTTTACCAAAAAGGAGGTGCCAAGACCAATTTATCTGTGAATAGAAGAGATAAGTTTTGGCTCGGGGCCCTGAATTCCAGCTCCCTGTTTGCTCTTCTTCAGATGCAATGAGCGATGACTTTGTCCTGCGTTAGTGTGGCGTGCTGTTTACTCCTCAGTGGAAATTGGTTTTATAAGTTCATAACCCTTTAAACGAAAGGAGATGTCTGGGACTTGGCTGACTGCTTCACATGACATCACTCTTGTGACAGGGACACCAAAAACAAAAAAATATTTTGCTATGTACTATCTGTATCTGATTGGCCCAACTCCAGACAATTTTGTTCTTTTTTTTAAATAGAATTCAGAAGTGTAAGCTCTTCTGTCTATAACGGCTGTCTGTTAACCTGTATGCCCTGACTTCCTGTCCCTTTGACACCAGGACAGGAAATTAGTGTCAAGTTGGCCATACATGGATCCAAAATTCAGCTGGTTCAGGAGGGACCAGACAAATTCCGATCCATGTGTGGCCACTGCCGTTGAGCTTCAACTTCTGCAGTCAACTTCTGTTCAACCGCTCTATCAGATAAAAGCTGCTTGATCAGTGCTGCAGTAATAGGCTGCAGCACTGATCTGTGCATTCTGATGGTGGGGGAGTCTCCCTGCTGTCAGAGTACAATAGCACAGTGGGGAGGATTCCCCCATCCACCAAGTTTGTTTTTGTTCAGATCACCAAACAAAATCATATATGGCCAGCCTTAGCCCCTTGCTGACCACCTAACTGGAAAAATACGCAATTTGTATGACATTAAACACCCGGGTTATGGCTGCAGCTAGATGCCATAACCCCAGGATTTCACTTTATATCACTCTTTCATATTCTACATTCACAGCAATCACTATTTGGCCTCCCTGGATTGCCTCACGTCGTGGTGCCCAGCCTCGCCCCGTTTGCGACGTTGTAACTCTGCCGTTTCCCTCGCCACCACTGCTCCTCGGCCATGACGGCCTCGGGTGTCTGGTGTTACACCGGTGATGCACAGGTTATGTGAGTATTGTCTGTGCCCATTGCTGGGGCTGCACAGTTAGTGATGCATACCCCTCCTTGGTGCATGTGAAACTAGCTATTACAATTTCTACTTATTTTCTATTCTAGATCCTAACACGCCTACTCCTGATGAGTGGCCTTTTCAGCCACGAAACGCGTCGAGCTCCACACTGTGGTGTTTTTCTAGTGATCTATCTACCTCAATTGAGCTATTTTTATGGTTTTATCTTAGGGGTATTTCCCTGGGAAATTAAGTCACGGACCAAGTTACTTTTCTTGCATAATTGTACCAATTGCTAATCATCTATCCAATTGATGGAGGGGGAAACCCTGTTATGTATTCTACTGAACTAATTACCTATTTTTATCATGTATCACTGTCTGTGATCAGTTGTATATCTATGCGAATCCAATAAAAATGTCTAATTTACATATGTATCCATCAATTGCTATGTTTGACCATCACATGCCTCATTTAAAGTCCCACTCCCTTTGTTCTCCTGCACTGTTTGTGCTAATTTACATAACCCCAGGATTTTCTTCTGCCTCAGGCGCCGGACTTTCAGATAAAAGTGATCTGCTGCGGGATCACTTTTAGAAGCGATGGGAGGGGTGCCTCCCACCGCTTCCTGGGCTTAAGTTACAGATCGCCGAGCCCAGGAATACATCTGGCAACTGTGGTGGCTTATCATAGAGATAAACGGTGGCTTGCCATAGAGATAAGTGGTGGTTTGCCATAGAGATAAGAGATGGCAAGATGGCCGCCGCTCATCTCTATGCCTTTGGAGGACTGGAGCGACATCATGCAGTAACTTCCGGTGTATCGTCGTTTTTTGACACCCCACACAAATGGAAACTGGAAGTGACGTTCCGTCGCCGCCATATTGCTACACCTGCACACGTCCACATTAAGGATACAAAGAGAAGGCGGCAAACGGAAATCTTATTACACCCACCGGAGTTTTTAATTTAACACTTATTTTTAACAGTAAACGGAGCTTACATACTGAAATACATCATATAGAAATACGTGACATGGTTTTCATGTTATATTTTAAAAGCAGCAGTGTTCTGTAACATTTCCTAAGCAGTGAGATCGCCAGGCTTGCTGCTGCTTTTAAAATATACCATGAAAACCGTGTCACGTATTTCCATATAATGTATTTCAGTATGTAAGCTCCGCTTACTGTTAAAAATAAGTGTGAAATGAAAAACTCCGGTGGGTGTAATAAGATGTCTGCTTGCCGCCTTCTCTCTGTATTCTTAGTGTGAACGAGTGCGGGTGTAGCGTCACTTCCGGTTTCCACTTTTGTGGGGTTTCAAAAAACGTCCCTACACCGGTTCTCAGCCCATGTAAACATGGTGTTTCGTCAGATTAGGTGACCCGTCACATTTTGTAACGGAAGTGACGTTCCGTCGCCACCATCTTGCTACACCCCTCACTCGCCCACAACATCTTTTTACACCCACGGAAGTCTTGCATTTCACACTTATTTTGATCAGTAAACTCAGCTTATATAGTCAAATTCAGTATTTTGAAATCCGTCACACTGTTTTGATGTTCATTTTTCAAGGCAGCGGTGTTCTGTCATATTAGCAAACCTGTGAGATCAGCAGGCTTGCCGCTGCTTTTAAAATTCAACATCTAAACAGTCAGACGGATTTTTAAATACTGTATTTCACTATATAAGCTCAGTTTACTGCTAAAAATAAGTGAGATGCAAGACCTGGTGGGTGTAACAAGATGTCCACTTGCCGCCTTCTCACTGTATCCTTACTGTGGACGAGTGCGGGGTGTACCAAGATGGCGGTGATAGAACGTCACTTCTGTTACAAAATGTGACAGGTCGCCTAATCTGATGAAACACATTGCTTTTTTTTTTTTTTCTTAAAGCAGAAGATTTTTTTTTTTCTTTTAATCATTTGCTTTTTAAGAGTAGAGGAGAGATTTGGGGTCTTTTAGACCCCAGATCTCTCCATACAGAGGACCTGTCAAGCTGTATTGTTATTGCAAGGGTTATTTACATTCCTAGTGATAGCAATAAAAGTGGTCAAAATATTTTTTTAAAGGGACAGTGCAATTTTTATAAAAAAAAATTATAATATGTAAATGGTGTTTGCACCACAAATGTGAGGTTATGCTGTGAACGTCTGAGCGAGAACAATAATTCTAGCACTAGATCTCCTGTAACGTTACACTGGTAACCTGTAGAAATTTTTAAAGCGTCGCCTATGGAGATTTTGAAGTACCGTAGTTTGGCGCCGTTCCACGAGTGGGTGCATGTTAAGTATCTATTTACACAGCGTAACATTATCTTTCATACTATACAGAAAAAATGGGGTATATATTGTTTTGTTTTTGTTTTTTTTAAAGCGGTCACAAAGCTACACAAAAAGTGTAGCTGCTGACTTTTAACAATCGGACATTCACCTGTCCCTCACTCCAGTGATGCGGCCGCCTGAGGGCTCGCTCCTCTCCCCCTCCCATCGGAAGCGCCGGCATCACAAGTGTGGGTGCTCAGCTTTGCCTTCAAAGCCGGGCACGCACTGCGCATGTGCGAGTCGCGATGCACCTTGTCAATGGCTGGCGTATCTTCTGGGACCTGTGATGTGTCCCAGAAGATCGCCAAGAGGGATAGGGGGGGAGGTGAACTTCCTTCCGGAGCCAAGGCTCTGGGAGAGGAAGTGGGACCCTGTGAAAACAGGGTCCCCCCCTCAAAAAAAATGACATGCCAATCGTGGCATGTCAGGGGGTCACCTTCCTTTAGCCCTGGTTCAGATATGTGCGAACTCAGAGATCGCATGCGATTCCCACCCGCACTGCAGGTGCCAATCACATGCGATCTCTGAGTAGACTTGTATGGCTGAACTCGCACTAGATTCGCAAAAAAAAAAAAGTGCATGTACCTTTTTTTCCCGCACTAGAATCGCATCGCATGGGTGTTCTCACCCACGTGATCCGATTCCTGTGCCAGTTCACAGTTCGCACTGTGAACAACACTGGGGTTGTCATTAACTTTGTATTGACACCCGCCAGCAGTTTGCAGAAGGCAGTGTGAACTGCCTGCAGGGGGAGATGCGATGCAGGAACCGGCTCTGTAATCACGCTGGTTCCCGCATCGTATATATCTGAACCAGGGCTAAAAGTGGAAGTTCCACTTTTGGGTGGAACTCCGCTTTAATTCATTAAAATGTATTTTCACTGAAAAAAAAAAATTGTGTTTGAAAAACCTCCGCGCAAAAAACACGTGACATAAAAAATTGCAATGACTGCCATTATATTCTCTAGGGTCTCTGCTAAAAAAAATATATATTGTATTTGGGGGTTCTAAGTAATTTTCTAGCAAAAAATACTGATTTAAACTCGTAATCAACAAGTGTCAGAAAGGGCTTGACCAGAAATCACTAAGACAAGAATAATCATAAAACCCCAACAAAAATGTGGGACTTTTAGGCCTCTTGCACACTGCAGCTTTTTTTTTTTTCGTATTCTTGAGTAAAAAGAAAGCTGTAAAAATATGCGTTCCCAGTCAGTATTTTGCATCGGTACGCTCAGATAAGCACAAATGTGCACAAATACGTGCATAGGAGTTCATTTTTCCCTAGGTATGTATTGTGCGTGCAAAACAAACACCTGAAATGACGTAAAAAAAAAAAAAAGCAGATGCTCAGTGCCGTTTGCAAGAGGCCTTAAAGCAGTGGTTCTCAACTCCGGTCCTCGGGACCCCCCAACAGGCCAGGTTTGCAGGATAACTGAAATACATCACAGGTGATATCATTTGCTCCTCAGTGATTGCAGTGTTCTAGTCTGCATCTTCCCAAGGTAATACTTAAAATCTGGCCTGTTGGTGGGTCCCGAGGACCGGAGTTGAGAACCACTGCCTTAAAGTGATACTAGACTCTGGTAATAGTAGTGGTCAGTATGTATCACTTGACCCTTCCTCTTAGATTGTAAGCTCTAATGACCAGGGCCCTCCGATCCCTCCTGTATTGAAGTGTATTGTAATTGTACTGTCTGCCCTCCCATTGTAAAGTGCTGCACAAGCGGTCGGCACTATATAAATCCTGTATAATAATAATAATAATAATAATGTATTCTTAACTCAGACAAGTCCCTTCAATTGCTCTCAGCCTCCTCCAAATCCCCCGTTTTTTTTTTTTTTGTTGCTGTGATTCCTGCTAGAAGGAGGCTACGTTCCTTCTCTATGGTCCCTCTGTATGTAGGGAAGTAGCCACCGTCTTTTGCTCCCTCCCAAGACGGACTAAGGACTAGGAGATTTGTAGTGTGCAAGAGCAGTGTACATGACCACGACTATCGTACACTGCTTGTTCCAAACAAACAGACGTCAGGGGGAAGACGAGAGGTCCGGGGACTCATGAAAGATCTTACAAGGAAGCAGAAAATTTAAACTTGGTCTCGGCTTCAACGCTCATTAAAGCTCATACAGCTTCAACAAGCTTTTATGATGTTTTTGAGGCTTCGGTGGTGCTTCAAAGAGGCTTCAACAAAGCTTCGACGAGGCTTCGGTGGTGCTTTAGTGAGGCTCTTTTGAAGCTTTGTTGAAGCTTGGTAAATGCTCTGTGTGTTTGTTGATATCTCACACCTGCAATTTCTCCAAAACAAAGTGAAGCTAAAGCTGAATTAAAGCCTCTGAAAAGCCACAGGTGCTTCAAGTGAGCTTCAAACAAGCTTTGTCATAGACTTCTATGGAGGCGTTGGAGAGGCTTTGAAGCCTGGCTAAAGCTACATGGGGTATAATTTTTGACGCAAAGTTGAAGCTCAGCTAAGCCAATGCAAGGTGTAAACAGGACTGTAAGCTAACCATTTCATTTAGTGACTGGAGCTTTGACTGGCGTTAACAGAGCACAAAGCTTGACGCAGATGGGCTACAGCAGCAGAAGACCACACTGGGTGCCACCCCTGTCAGCTAAGAACAGGAAACTGAGGCTACAATTGGCACAGGATGATCAAAATTGGACAATAGAAGATTGCCTGGTCTGATGAGTCTCGATTTCAGCTGCCACATTCAGATGGTAGGGTCAGAAATTGGTGTAAAGAACATGAAAGCATGGATCCATCCTGCCTTGTATCAGCAGTTCAGGCTGGTGGTGGTAGTGCAATGGTGAGGGGGATATTATAAAATATGAGGCTGTGTCGGGTAAATAGATACAAAGAGTCAAGCCTCATAATTGTATGGGATCCTGAAATGGGGAATAATTGCAGTACCCACAATTGCCAGTAGGCTACACTTTCACAGCTTTTACAGGTCATCAGATTATCAGTGAAGGACGGCCATAGAATTATTGCTCTCACTCCGGCTGGCATGTATTAAACTTTAATTATTTTTCTGTTTTGTTTTTTTTTTTGTTGTTTTTTTTTTTTAACTTCACTCTATTAGAATGGTACCCAGATCTACAGTATGTGAACATTTTAATTTCAGTTTAAATAGAGTGTAAACATTATTTTTATAGAAGAATTTTTAAATGATCTACTACAAGAAATAAAAGGAGTACCTGCCGCAGAATGACCATCTTGTCACTTTATTCAGAGACATCAAGCAGCGGTATCTGGGGACAGACAAAACATTTATTATTATAAGATGAGGAATTATTGTCCTTTGCAGCATTGTGTATGCGTTATAACATATGCCCCCAGCAACGGCCCCATATGGTGTCAGCTGCCTTTTATCAGCAGTCCTGTAATGACATTAGCATGGCCCATTCTGCATGTTCAGCGGTAATCTGTTAATGAATGGAGAATTAAATTCCCATTGATAAATTGGACACGCCACTCGCCCTTTACATCTCCCAAGAGGAGGCTTCAGCTCATCTCCCTGCGCTGGATTTCAGAACACACCTGTGACACCATAAAGAACAAGGCTGCTCATACTACATTACTATATATACACATAAATACAATAAATATATATTATGTATAGAAATATACACTATATTACCAAAAGTATTGGGACGCCTGCCTTTACACGCACATGAACTTTAATGGCATCCCAGTCTTAGCCCGTAGGGTTCAATATTGAGTTGGACCAACCTTTTCAGCTATAACAGCTTCAACTCTTCTGGGAAGGCTGCCCACAAGGTTTAGGAGTGTCTATGGGAATGTTTGACCATTCTTCCAGAAGAGAATTTGTGAGGTCAGGCACTGATGTTGGATGAGAAGGCTTGGCTCACAGTATCTCCACTCTAATTCATCCCAAAGGTGTTCTATCGGGTTGAGGTCAAGTTAAGTTCCTCCACCCCAAACTTGCCCATGTCTTTATGGACCTTGCTTTGTGCAGTGGTGTGCAGTCATGTTGGAACAGGAAGGGGCCATCCCCAAACTGTTCCCACAAAGTTGGGAGCATGAAATTGTCCAAAATGTCTTGGCATGCTGACGCCTAAGAGTTCCCTTCACTGGAACTAAGGGGCCAAGCCCAACCCCTGAAAAACAACCCCACACCATAATCCCCCCCTCCACCAAATGATTTGGACCAGTGCACAAAGTAAGGTCCATAAAGACATGGATGAGCGAGTTTGGGGTGGAGGAACTTGACTGGCCTGCACAGAGTCCTGACCTCAACCCGATAGAACACATTTGAATGATGAATTAGAGTGGAGACTGTGAGCCAGGCCTTCTTGACCAACATCAGTGCCTGACCTCACAAATGTGCTTCTGGAAGAATGGTCAAACATTCCCATAGACACTCCTAAACCTTGTGGACAGCTTTCCCAGAAGAGTTGAAGCTGTTATAGCTGCAAAGGGTGGGCCAACTCAATATTGAACCCTACGGACTAAGACTGGGATGCCATTAAAGCCATTAAAGTTCCTGTGCATGTAAAGGCAGATGTCCCAATATTTTTGACAATATAGTGTATGTATATGTATATATATATATATATATATATACTCACCGGCCACTTTATTAGGTACCCCTTGCTAGTATCGGGTTGGACCCCCAAGGACTAAGCACAGGTGTGTGTAATGCGTCTACTGTAGCCACTGAGGACTTGTGTGCTGGCTGTCTTTTTGCTTTTAAAAGCTTTAATAAATGGAGTTTTAGTCGGAAGTGCCGCCGCCTTCCTTTTCTTTGTGTGAACCCCGTTTTGCCTTCAGAACCGCCTTAATTCTGCATGGCATAGATAGATTCAACAAGGTGTTGGAAACATTCCTCAGAGATGTTGGTCCATAGTGACATGATAGCATCACACAATTGCTGCAGATTACAGGTGTCCCAATACTTTTATACTTTATTAGGTACACCTGATCAAATGCTTGGTAACTAAATTGCTAATTAGCCAATCACATGGCAGAAACTCAATGCATTTAGGCATCAGTCTGCAGCTCCTTGTAGATTTATTTAGAGAGTCATAAAATATACAAAAATATACAATATAAATATAATACAATAATATAATAGAATATATTTGCATATAAAATAATACAAAATATAATACAATAATACATAATATAATACAATATAAAAATATATACAATAGTTTTGGACCCGCAAGATAAAAAGTATATATATATATTTTTTACAAACTGTTACAGGCAAGCTAGGTATATTTCATATATAATGTGAATAATGAAAAAGAGGATTCCAATCCAATGAAATAGCAGCAAGCAGAAAAAAAAAAGCATTAGGCAGCATTCACTCCTATGCGTTTTTTGGATGTGTGGCAAAATGCATGGGAATGTGCGTTTTGCAATGCATTTCAGAAACGTTTTGCAAACGTGCGTCGCTTTTGCAGTGCTAAAAATTTGCACTGTTACTGTAATAATGACACTGGCTGGGAAGGGGTTAAACATCAGTGGCGATCAAAGGGGTTAAATGTTCGCCTAACCAGTGCTTGTGTTTACTATGCCTGTTGCTTTTACTAGTGGAAGACATGGATTTTATTCCCTGCTTTGCAGGAACACAGAATCCATCCCTCGCCCCTGTCAGAACGGAATTCTGCCTTATTTAGATAGGCAGATCTCCGTTCTAATGGCTCGTACACACGGGACGACGATCGTGCACACGACCGTGTTGAATCGTACGTTGACGGTCGTATGTAGCCCACTGACATGCACACGACGGTCGTACATACAACTTGCGGCCGGCCGAACGTGATGACGCGAACGAGCGTATAATTAGGAAGTAGCGTCACCTTTTGGGCTCCTTTCTAATTTCGTGTTAGTTGAAAGTGGACTTGGCGCATGCGTGTTTAGCACAAAACAACTTTGTTGAACACAGCTGCTCTACACACGACTCAACGGTCGTATGCGAGCTTGTTGACACGACCAAGTTTTCTAGTCTGCACATACAACTCCCACAAACGACCGTCGTACGTTCAACTGTTGAAAGCGCCGCCACAGACGATCGATTCTGCATGCAACGGTCGTGAGTACGACGTGTTGAACACGATCGTCGTCCCGTGTGTACGAGGCTTAAGTCTCTGCCCGGCAATCTGCAGGTACTGGTGGGCATCGAGTGAATAATCACAGCAGAAGCGGCCCACCAGCGGTGCACGGGCGCCCCCTGCAGGCTGAACTGCAATATCACATATACAGTATCTCACAAAAGTAAGTACACCCCTCACATTTGTGTAAATATTTTATTCTATCTTTTCATGTGACAACACTGAAGAAATGACACTTTGCTACAATGTAAAGTAGTGAGTGTACAGCTTGTATAACAGTGTAAATTTGCTGTTCCCTCAAAATAACTCAACACACAGCCATTAATGTCTAAACCGCTGCCAACAAAAGTGAGTACACCCCCTAAGTGAAAATGTCCAAATTGGCCCCAATTAGCTATTTTCCCTCCCTGGTGTTATGTGACTTGTTAGTGTTACAAGTTCTCAGGTGTGAATGAGGAGCAGGTGTGTTAAATTTGGTGTTATCGCTCTCACTCTCTCATACTGGTCACTGGAAGTTCAACATGGCACCTCATGGCAAAGAACTCTCCGAGGATCTGAAAAAAAAGAATTGTAATACATACATACATAAAGATGGCCTAGGCTATAAGAAGATTGCCAAGACCCTGAAACTGAGCTTCAGCACGGTGGCCAAGACCATACAGCGGTTTAACAGGACAGGTTCCACTCAGAACAGGCCTTGCCATGGTCGACCAAAGGAGTTGAGTGCACATGCTCAGCGTCATATCCAGAGGTTGTCTTTGGGAAATAGACACATGAGTGCTGCCAGCACTGCTGCAGAGATTGAAGGGGTGGGTGGTCAGCCTGTCAGTGCTCAGACCATATACTGCACACTGCATCAAATTGGTCTGCATGGCTGTCGTCCCAGAAGGAAGCCTCTTCTAAAGATGATGCACAAGAAAGCCTGCAAACAGTTTGCTGAAGACAAGCAGACTAAGGACATGGATTACTGGAACCATGTCCTGTGGTCTGATGAGACCAAAATAAACTTATTGGGTTCAGATGGTGTCAAGCGTGTGTGGCGGCAACCAGGTGAGGAGTACAAAGACAAGTGTGTCTTGCCTACAGTCAAGCATGGTGGTGGGAGTGTCATGGTCTGGGGCTGCATGAGTGCTGCCGGCACTGAGGAGCTACACTTCATTGAGGGAACCATGAATGCCAACATGTACTGTGACATACTGAAGCAGAGCATGATCCCCTCCCTTCGTAGACTGGGCCGCAGGGCAGTATTCCAACATGATAACGACCCCCAAACACACCTGCAAGACAACCACTGCATGCTAAAGAAGCTGAGGGTAAAGGTGATGGACTGGCCAAGCATGTCTCCAGACCTAAACCTTATTGAGCATCTGTGGGGCAACCTCAAACGGAAGATGGAGGAGCGCAAGGTCTCTAACATCCGCCAGCTCTGTGATGGAGGAGGGGAAGAGGACTCCAGTGGCAACTAGGGTTGCCACATCATCCCTTTAATCCAGGACACATATGAATTCCACAGGTTCTGAGGCTAATTTAATGCAGATAAGGTACTAAGTGAGTTTAATTACCACCTTAATCAGCCACAGAACCTGTGAACTTAATATGTGTCCTGGATTAAAGGGATGATGTGGCAACCCTAGTGGCAACCTGTGAAGCTCTGGTGAACTCCATTCCCAAAAGGATTAAGGCAGTGCTGGAAAATAATGGTGGGCACACAAAATATTGAAACTTTGGGCCCAATTTGGACATTTTCACTTAGGGGTGTACTCACTTTTGTTGCCAGCGGTTTAGACATGAATGGCTGTGTGTTGAGTTATTTTGAGGGGACAGCAAATTTACACTGTTATACAAGCTGTACACTCACTACTTTACATTGTAGCAAAGTGTCATTTCTTCAGTGTTGTCACATGAAAAGATAGAATAAAATATTTACAAAAATGTAAGGGGTGTACTTACTTTTGTGAGACAATGTATATACGTGATCCTGCGCACAGATGCCGCCCCGTATCTGTAAAACTGCTATAGGGCGATCAGCAAGTGGTTAAGAAACAAGAGGCCGCTAAATGTTATCCTAAAAACACGAATGCCATCTCGTGATTGCGCTACTTAAATGGTCAGCTTTAGACCTCCTTGTCCTTATTATTCCACAGTGAATGGCTGCAGCGACTCTCAGATGTGCACAAGCTCTGTGACGGTTAACAGGGGAAATGCCTAGGGTTTCCACCTCGTCCCTTTAAACCCAAACACATATGAATTACACAAGTTCTGTGGCTGATTAAAGTGGTAATTAAACTCACTTGGTGCCTTATTTGCATTAAATTAGCCATAGAACCTGTGTAAATCATATGTGTTCGGGTTTAAAGGGATGAGGTGGCAACCCTAGAAATGCCAGTTCCTGGTACTTCTGTGCTTCGCATCGGGTCGGAATTAGTTGTCACCTCTCTTTGGGGACTTGGTCTATAACTAAGCCTGTGCGGTGCAGTGCCTAGGGGGCTCATATAAGGACTCGCGGAAGGTGATCTCTGATTGAGGACACAAAGGTAACTGCAGTTCACACCACTGTATACACTTCCCTACTCCGGCTGCGGAGATCAAGAATTCTTGGAGATTCCAGATTAAAGAATCCTGTAGCAAAGAAATACTAAAATCGATAGAGTTGACCTCCTTCTAAACCTACTAGTTCCCTGGCTGTCATGCTGATCCGCTGGCTTCAGTACTCGTCAAGTCACTGCATGCAAGTTGTGTCCTCATTTCACTCCTCTGCAGGCTTGTTGTAGATCTGGGTTCTTAGATTTGAGTCCAGAGACAGCCAGGTAACTAGCATTTTCTGAAGGAGGTGCCAATGGCCTCCATATTTCCCGTGCTCCTTGTCCTATCTACAGACATGGGAATGGCGGTGGACGCGGCGTCCTCGTGCTGTTTACATCAGCTTGTCATACTAACGGATGTCATATGAGAGGCCACACCGCTGTTAATGGGATAATCTCATTTAACACCCAAGTCATTAACTTTCCAACGCCGATCGGCATTGCAGCGTCCTAATCTCTCACATTCTTTCCCAGGAGTGTCTGAGAACGCTTGCTAATCACAACCACAAGACGGGATGTTTCATTAACAAATCCGATGACCAGGAAAATGGCCTAGTATCCTCAGCAACCAATCACCTTCCAGATACCATGTGTATGGCTTTAGTACTAGGCTGCGTGTGATTGGTTGTTAAAGGCGTTTGCTGCCTTGGACCTATATTCAGATGGGATTTCAGGATTGCACATGGAAAGTACAGACATCCCACTAATTATATTCTTATATTTCAGTAACTATTGGTCGTAGTGTATGAAAAGTGGGCTGGAGGGAAATGGTCTTGTTGGCTTCCGAAACATTTTTATGATCCGATTTGTTTTTTTTTTTCTTTTTTTTAAATGTGCTGATGGGTTGCTAAAAAATTTTTACCTTGAGCCCAATGGTTGACGCCTCTTGCTAAGCTTAAACCAATACACCGGCGATTTTAGCTTTTTTTTCACATTTTATTATATTATCTCCAGGTATTTATTATTTCCATTATTTATTTATATTATTATATTATTTATTTTATTAAGAAAGAAGACATCTTATTTATTTACATTAAAGATTATGTATTTATTTTTATTATATGTGAAAAGTGTGGGGGGGAATTTGTACTCAGCCCTTAGGGTCCTTTCACACCAGCGGACCATTCAGGGGTCCGCCTGTCTTTTTTTTTTAGACGGACCCGAACGGACGCTCCATTGTCCTCAATGGAGCGACGGATGTCAGCGGTGACATGTCCGCTGACACCCGATCCGCTCCGATCCGCCAAATACAGACGGGTGGAAACCCTATTTTCCATCCGTCTGGTGGATCGGATGAACACAGACAGACGGTCCAGGTTCATCCGATCCCCCATAGAGGAGAATGGAGCTGTAACAGGTCTGTTTCTGCACGGGGTGCAGAGAAGGTCCTGTCATCCGCCGGCTCAGTAGGGATAAACGGATGGATTCCCGCTGAGCAGCAGAGCCCCTCAAAACAGGCTCCGCTCGTGTGAAAGAGCCCTTAGTGCCCGTTCACACAGGGGCGACTTGTGATCCCACTTGAGTTGCCTCAAGTCGCCCCAAGTCGCTTGACATTTGAAATCCCATTGAAATGAATGGAAGCCGTCTTAATATACATGACTGAAGACTTCAAGATGACTTCTGAAAAGGTTCCTGTACTACTTCTAGGCGACTTCTATCCGACTTGTACCCATAGGATTCAATAGAAGTCGCCTCCAAGTCGGATCCTCATCTACATGGAAGCGACTTTACAGTTAAAAGAATAGAATTTATTTTTAGGCAGCCCCCTCCCTCCCTTCTCTGATTGGTCAAGGCAAAGTCGCCTGGCAAAAGCCGTGTTGTAAAGTCGCCTGAGGTCCTTGAAGTCACACTGGAAGTCGCGCTGAAGTCGCCTAGCGAAGTCGCTCCGAAGTCGGGTCGCCCCTATGTGAATGCAGGCTTACTGTGACACCTCTAACTTAAGTCTAGTGGAATCAATTGCCTTCAGAAGTCACCTAATTAGTAAATAGAGCCCGCCTGTGTGTAATTTAACCACTTCAGCCCCGGAAGGATTTCCCACTGGAAACTAGGACCAGAGCACTTTTTGCGATAATATTTCTAAGTTTTTGCTAAAATAAAAATCCAAAAAAAAAAAAATAAAAAAAAATGTATTCATCGCTTTTGGCCGATTTATATTCTTCCTCATATTTTTGGTACAAAAAAAATGGCAATCAGCGTTTATTGAATGGTTTGCGCAAAAGTTGCCGCATTTACGAATGATGAGAATTAATTTCTGGGGTTTTTATTTTTTTTAATACTTTACTAGTAATGGAGGCGATCTGCGATTTTTAGCAGTACTGCGATATTTCAGCGGACATGTCGGACCATTTTGACACTTTTTTGGGACCATTGGCATTTATACAACGATCAGTGCTATGAAAATGCACTGATTACTGTGTAAATGCCATTGGCAGTGAAGGGGTTAACCTGAAGGGGGCGCTCTAAGGGTTAACTGTGTTCCCTCGGTGTGTTCTAACTGTATGGGCGCTGGGCTGGCAGGGGGAGAGGAGTGATCACGGCTTCCATATAGAGGAAGCCTGCGATCACAACCCTTCCCCCTCTATGAAAATGGAGATCCGTGTTTACATACACGGACCTCCGTTCTCTCACTGCGGGGGGAGCCATCGCGGGTAGCCGGCGGCGATTGAGTCCACCATACCCGCCCCCTGGGCCCCCCCGGAACAGAGTGAGCATGTGAGCGCACCTCCGGCAGCGCACGCGGGCCCACAATACTCGTTCTCGCGGCCGCCGTCAGGTGACGGCGGTTTGTGATAACGAACCACTTTGCCGCCGTCAAGCCAAGGTGCGCGGTCAGCAAGTGGTTAACTGGTTCCTGACAGGCTCGCGTACATTTACTGCTGCAGAGTGGCGCTGTAGCATGAATTTTACAAACAGCGGCTCGCTCATGCGCGGCTAGTGGACGGGAGCGCGTCGGCACGCTCTCGTGCCCACCACAGTGTGGCTGCGGGTCCAGCAGACTCAATGTCCACCGGCTACCCGCGATGACCTGGCAGAGAAGAAAAATGGGGAACTGCCGATGTAAACACGGCGGTTCCCCGCTCTGTCAGGCGGCATGTAAGAGATCTACTGATTCCTGTCACTGGGATCAGTGAGATCTCTTATGCCCCTGACAGCCCAGTCCCCTCACAGTTAGAACATGCCTAGGGAATACAGTTAACCCCTAGATCTCCCCCTGCAGGTTAACCCCTTCACTGCCAATGGCATTTACACAGTAATCAGTGGATATTTCAATTTCTGATCATTAGTCCCAAAAAAGTGTCAAACAAGTCCGGTGCAATGTCGCAGTCCCGATAAAATTCGCAGATCGCTGCCATTACTAGTAAAAAAAAAAAAAAATTGTAAAAATGCCATAAATGAATTCTCATGGTTCGTAAACTCGGCAACTTTTGCGCAAACCAATCAATAAACGCCGATTGCAATTTTTTTTACCACAAATATGAGGAAGAATATACATCGGCCAAAACTGATGAATAAAATAGTTTTTTTTATATATTTTGTTTTGGATATGTATTTTAGCAAAAAGTAAAAAATATTGTGTTTTTTTGAAAATTGTCGCTCTTTTTTTGTTTATAGCGGTGATCAGAAGTGACGCAGAGGTGATAAAATACCACCAAAAGAAAGCTCTGTTTGAGTTAAAGAAAGGACACCAATTTCATTTGGGTACAACGTCGCACGACCACGCAATTGTCAGTTAAAGCAATGCAGTGTCGAATCGCAAAAAGTGCTCCGGGCCTAATGTGGGAAATACTTCGGGTTCTTAAGTGGTTAAGGTGTTACTAAACCCACAACAGTAAAATCAGTCTTTTATATGCAGCATAGCATGCTTGTTATACTCACTGTAGAACTTAAGGGGTTAATCCTCAGCATTGTGTAAAAAAGTCTGTTTTACCCTGTATGCATAGATTCTTCCCTCCTGCACTGTCTATATGAGCAAGCCCATATAATACACAGTGTGAGGGCAATTATAATTGTGTGCATTATATTTTGCTTGCGCTAATAAGCGCACTTTTCAGCTCTTTTGCATAATGCATTTGAGTGCTCTCGTGTTAAAGCAAGTAAGACAGACACCATAGCTGTTCTCACATTGCAAGCTCGAAAAACAGTCCTGCCTATCAATGCTTGCTGCTTTAATTTATAGGATTCAGACATGGATAACAAAAGGACTCGGTGGCTTCACAATCAGCCAATCAGCCTCCAAGGCACAGTCTTGTCTGAAACGCTTGTTTATATTCAAACGATACAATAGAAGAGGTGTGCATGCATGTGGAATGACTGGCCGGCCTGAATGAGGAACAGCCGTTGGGTGGGTGGAGATCACAGACTCCAGAGAACAATGAAAGCTATGTGGAAACAGGGCTTCCATTGAAACCAACGCGTTAGCTCACAGAGGCCCTCCAAGCAAAACGCCATGCATGCAAAGCCCGAACTGCCATTACAAGGAATCACTATCAAATACAGCTCTATGAACTATACTCCATAGTGATTATAATACTGTTCCATTAAAGGGTAAATTATGCACAAAGGAATATAGCTGTAGATTTCTGTCACATTGATCAGATGCGACAGAAAGCTTACAAATCATTATCCTTACAGAAAAGGCAATACTGAATCCATACCGCAAGTACATCACCGCCAAGCAGATCAATCTGTACATAATACAGGGTTAACGGTAATATACTCGCGCCACAGAACGTGCATCGCACCTCAAACATCCGGACCGGCGTTCGCTCCAACGTTAACCGACCAGAGCGCCTGCCGGCCGGGATGATCGGGTGGGTAGCGTGTGGTTACCAAACAATGGAAGGTTTCCATTGTAAGTGGCCTGTCTTCAATATCGATTAAATCCATATATATACACAGCGAATACCGGTAAACCGACAATGGGAGACACTGTGACAATACATAATTAACATATCCTAAATTTCTACAACAGCAGGGTGGTATAGCTGCACATGCTCAGTTTGGTCTCTTATGCTGGATATAACTTTTCCTGTTTCAGTTGAACTGTTCAGGTCACATGATATTAACATCACACATGTGGGAGTGTATAGAGGCTGTAGTGGAAATCTCCTCTTTCTTGAACAGCTATGGACACACTGTGCAGGTTATCAGGAAACCGTGGTATACAGATCATCCCAAAAAGGTAGATAGTGGCAGTATTTTAATGATGTAAAAAGAAGATTTATAAGTTGTGGGCACTGGGGGGGGGGGGGGGGGTGAAC
>BLSH010549130.1:1191766-1218401 GCA_018402905.1 Glandirana rugosa
AAGCACACAGCCTGTGACTGACAAACCCCCAGCTCTGTTCCTGTGTGCTGTGTGAAAGGGGGGGGGGTCCGTCCCGTCCCTCCAATCAGCTCTCAGCTCTTGCCACTGCATGTAACTTCAGCTCCCCACCCCCTGCTTTGTGAAAGCTCAGACAATCCGTATACATTCTGGACTTTAAACAAATGTAGAGGATAGAGTCCTGCAGATAAACAGGTAGAACTTATGTAGGAGAATTGTTTTATTCTCTGTGTATCACCTGAGGCCATGCCATAACCAGATACCAGGATACAAAGTCACCATCACTCCAAATAAATGCATCTCACTTATTCATTGTGAAGACAGGGCCACATAAGTCAACGTTTCAGGGCCTCGCAGGATCCCTTCCTCAAGGCAACATGGTGACATTGTACAGGTTAACCAGCGATTGGTGGTGCGGTGTGTCAGTCTGACCCACCGCATTACCAATTTCGGTAAAGTGCTTCCATAGGAAGATCTTTACCACGTGACCAATCACGGCTGGTCACAGTGTAAACAGGAAGAGCCGTGTATCAGCTTTTCTTCTACTTGCGTCTGCAGACGTGAGAAGAGGAGAGCCAATCGGTGGTTCTTCTGACAGGGGGGTCTGCGCTGATTGTTTATCAGTGCAGCCCCCCCTAGGATCGCCACCCAGGACCACCAGGGAGCCCGTCCAGGACCACCAGGGAATACCCACCCAGTGACTACCAGGGAACCCCACCCTGACCACCAGGGAGCCCACCTCGGGACCACCAGGTAAGGGGCACACTGCCCAACAGGGATGGCACTCAGTGCCCATCTTGGATGCCACCCAGGAATTCCTCCATACAGTAAAAGTGCCATCTATAATTGCCGCCTATCAGTGCCCACCAGTGCCACCTATCAGTGCCACCTATGAGTGCCCATCAGTGCTACCTATCAGTGCCCAGTACCACCTATCAGTGCTGCTTAGGAGTGCCCATCAGTGCTGCTTATGAGTGCCCATCAGTGCCACCTATGAGTGCCCATCAGTGGCACTTATCAGTGACGCCTATCAGTGCCCGTCAGTGCTGCTTATCAGTGCCGCCTATCAGTGCCCATCAGTGCTGCATATATGTGCCTCATTATCAGAGCCCATCAGTGTCAATCAGTACTGCCTCATCAGTACCAATCAGTGTAGAGGCTGCAGTGCCCATCAGTGAAGTAGAAAATATACTTATTTACAAAGTTTTGTGACAGAAACAAAGAAAAACATTTTCTCCTACGTTCACTGACAGACGCAGCTCTTCATGACATGTGGGGTTTATGCTTGTCTCACTAAGAGTTAACTAGGCAGGGAAAAGAACAGCTGGCCCCTCCCATGGGGCCGTCCTCTCTTCCCACATAGCATAGCTCAGCAGTTTTAATGCCTAGTTTGCAAGGAGTTGACCTGGCTTCCCTTTAGGGGACTGCAGTCTGATTGTGACCGTTTTTTTCTTAATTTTTTCTTAATTTTTTTCTTTTCATCTTTATTTTACTACTTCTATCAAGCATTGAATCTACTATCAAGAAGCCAGCCGGGACATGGAGAGTCGCTCGGGCTCTGTACTCTCCCCCGGCCTGGCCGACCGATGCGAGCCAGTCCCGCGGTGGGGGACCCGCCGCATCGTGCCCGTTCCATGAGGGCGGCCTGGGGTGACCCCCATCTGTGCCCAAGTCCCGGATTGCGATTCGGTTCGGGCGATTTCTGGCCAGCAGCATTCCGTCCAGGCAGGGGCATAAGGTCTGCGAATGGGTGGCTACCCGCTGCGCCCGACTGGAGTGGTGAGTGAGAGTTCCTCCGTTCCCCACTTTCAGGGGCGGAGGGGGGACCAACGACCTCCATTTAAAAAAAAAAAAAATTCTGGGTAGCCGCTGGTAGGGGCGCGTGGGCCCCCTTTTCACCCCCTCCCCACCCCCCCCCCCCGCACCGCACCTCCTCGGTTCGGGAGGACACGTACTCAAATTGAAACGAGAAAGAGCAGAATAGCATGGCCCCTGCGCAAGGATGACACGAAATTCCTGCTGCGTTTTCACATTTTACAGGCTCAGCTCTGCAGCCGGCCCTGGCGTCCGCCATGGCGGCGCAATATTTGTCTGAGCGTATGGCGGAGCTCCAGAGTGATCTTGGACCTTCTGATCCGCCTTAACTCCCAGACCAGGGCATCTCTGACCTGGTGGCTTCGGGACTCGGCGTTGACTCAGGGGAAGTCGTCCCTGCTTTTTCAGTGGGTGATTATCACCACGGATGCCAGCCTTTCGGGCTGGGGCAGGATCCTGGGACAACTTTCTGCCCAGGGCCATTGGTCGACACAGGAAGCTCGCCTCGCCATCAATATGCTGGAACTGAGAGCAATCAGATTATGCCTATCTCACTGGACAGTGAGGTTGCGGGGTCGTCCGATTCGAATTCAGTCGGACAATGCCACAGCAGTGGCATATGTGAACCATCAGGGCGGCACAAGGAGTCCAGCAGCTGCGGTGGAGGCAGCCCTGATACTGCGTTGGGCGGAACTCCACGTTCCGGCAATCTCCGCCATTTGCATTCCAGGCGTGGAAAACTGGCAGGCAGACTTTCTCAGTCGCCAGACGCTGGACCCGGGAGAGTGGTCTCTCTAACCAGAGGTGTTCAACCAAATTTGCCACAGATGGGGGACGCCGGACGTGGATCTCATGGCGTCTCGGTTCAATCACCAGGTGAAAAACTTTGTGTCCAGAACGAAGGATCCTTGGCAGTGGCCACGGACGCTCTGGTGGCCCCCTGGGGCCGTTACTGCCTTCTGTACGCCATCCCTCCGATAAAACTTCTACCACGACTGATACGCATGGTAGTAGCGGAGGGGATACCAATAATCCTGGTGGCTGGTAGACGTTCCCTTGCGGCTCCCACTGCGAGACGATCTACTGTCTCAGGGGCCCATCTTGCACCCTGCTTTACCCTCGCTGGCTTGACGGCCTGGCTATTGAGTCCCAGGTACTGAGGGACAGGGGAGTCGCTGACTCCGTAATCCCTACCTTGTTAAAGGCTCGCAAGTGTACTTCTCGCAAGATATACCACCGCACCTGGAAGGCTTACATAGCTTGGTGCGAGGCGGAGGGTCATAACCCTCGCTCTTATGTGGTGTCTAGGGTCCTGACTTTTTTGCAGCAAGGCCTGAACAAAAAACTGGCTTTGAGTACTCTCAAGGGCCAGATATCGGCTCTGGCGATTCTTTTTCAGAGACCTTTGGCTTCGCACTCACTGATTCGTACCTTTGTACAAGGTGTGCGACATGTGGCACCTCAGGTGAAGGCCCCGATGGCACTGTGGGATTTGAATTTGGTGCTTTCTGTACTTCAGAAACCGCCCTATGAAAAAATCAGGGAGATTTCCTTACAACTGCTGTCGCAGAAGGTAGCCTTTTTGGTAGCCATCACTCCCGCCATACGGGTGTCTGAGTTGGCAGCACTGTCGTGCAAGTCTCCCTACCTAGTCCTGCATAAGGACAAGGCGGTCTTGCGACACTCTCCTTCGTTTCTTCCGAAGGTGGTTTCTTCTTTCCACTTTCACGAAGATATTGCTCTTCCTTCATTGTGCCCACGTCCATCGCACCCAAAAGAAATTGAGTTGCATGCCTTGGACGTAGTGAGGGCCTTACGAGTGTATTTAGCTGCTACAGCTTCTTTTCGGAAGTCTGATACATTATTTGTGCTGACAGAGGGTCCGCGCAAGGGTTTGGCAGCCTCATCGGCTACTATCTCTCGTTGGATTAGTCAGACCGTGACCCACACATATTCTGTTCGGGGTAAGGTTCCCCCATTTCCGGTCACGGCTCATTCTACCTGGGCGGTTAGCACTTCCTGGGCTTTCAGACACCAGGCCTTGGTGTCACAGGTGTGCAAGGCGGCCACTTGGGCCTCGGTACACACTTTCACTAAGTTTTATAAGGTTGATGTGTTAGCATCTTCAGATGCTGCTTTTGGCCGCAAAGTTTTGCAAGCGGCAGTGTAGGCGCATTTTATGCCTCCTTAAGAGGTTCTGCTGGGTACAGTTGTTGTCGTTTACCCATCCCTCTTTTTGACACAGCTTTGGGATATCCCCACAAGTCAATGAAGAGCTGCGTCTGTCAGTGAATGTAGGAGAAAAAGGGATTTTATTAAAACTTACCGTAAAATCCTTTTTTCGAGTTCACTGACAGACGCAGCACCCACCCCTCTGTGCTCTGTTTTCTGTACGGCTTGTGTACAAACTGCTGAGCTATGCTATGTGGAGGGTTTATGTGGGAAGAGAGGACGGCCCCATGGGAGGGGCCAGCTGTTTTTTTCCCTGCCTAGTTAACTCCTAGTGGGACAAGCATAAACCCCACACGTAATGGAGAGCTGCGTCTGTCAGTGAACTCGGAGAAAAGGATTTTAGGGTAAGCTTTAATAAAATCCCTTTTTTTCAAAATTTTCGGTCTTGTTTTATTTGTAGCGCAAAAAATAAAAACCCCAGAGGTGATCAAATACCACCAAAAGAAAGCTCCATCTGTGAGGAAAAATGATAAAATGTTTGTTTGGGTACAGTGTAGCGTGACTGCATTATTGTCATTAAAAATGCGATAGCGCTGAAAGCTGAAAATTGGTCTGGACGGAAAGGGGGTTAAGTGCCTGGTATTAAAGTGGTTTTGCGCCGCTTTAATGTGCTAGCAGGGCGCTTTTAACCCCAAAAAGGGGTTAAAAATACCAGTTTTGCAGCACTTCCGAATCACTTTTCAGGCGCTTTGGAAGCACTGCCCATTCATTGCAATGGGCAGGGGTGCCCCGCCCCAAAGATGCTGCTCCAGTCCCAAGGCAGTTTTCAGGCTCTTTACAGGCGCTATTTCTAGCGTTAAACGTCTGAAAACTGCCTCAGTGTGAAAGGGGTTGTTATTAAATTTTTATTCCATGAGTATATTATGTTTGGCAGTTCTAAAAAAATAATGCATTAAAATGTAACTAAACTCATGAGATTTTAGCTGACTAAAATGTACTGGAGATTTTAGTCTACTAAAATGCGGCTAAAACTAAAACAACTCAGATCACTAAAATAGGACTAAAATTAAAATGGCATTTTGGTCAAAATAACTAAAACTAAACCAAAATTTGATGTCAAAATTAACACTGGTGTCAAGTGGTTAAAGTGTAATAAGACAATTACTTTCCTGAGCCCTATCTCTGCAAAAACTAACACTGAAGGAAACATGGAAGACATAGGGAGGGTCTAGCTAGGACTGAACTAACTAGCACTAAACAGGAGAACAGAGGAATATACCAATATCACATTAGTAGACGAGTTGTAGTGGCCCCAAACCCCCACTAGGTGTCGGCATACTACAAAACAATGAAAACCTAATGCAGTTCAATACAAGACATAAAAAAATGACATAAAAATGGGGCAATATAGTATAGGTCCCTCTTATCGTGATGGGTAAAAATTATGGAAGGACATCCTATAAAAAAAAAAAATCTACAGTGACATCTCCACAGAGATCGGACACTAAACAGACACCTCACAGGACAGGGGAAGGTGTTATATTTTCCCCGGCCTGCTTGCGTCACCTTTATTTGTTTCACAGAAGCGGTTCATCTATTATTGAAGGCATTCATAGTTCTGCAGCCATTGTCCCCGTCCGACGTGCCCGCTGTATGGAGGACAGGGCCGTGTGTTATGATGGGATCCGGTATCACTATAGTTTATCTTGTCTCTTATTCTGCTCTATAAGAACGTGACACCTCATGAAGATTTTATGACGCTGCATGCTTCACGTGTATGAATAGAGCGAATCAGCGCCGCATGACGGACGCCAAGACACGGCAAGGGCACCCTTCACAGACACCAACCAGAACTCATATTTACTGGGAATGGAGAGGGACGACGGACGCAGTCCACTCCGCAAAGTCCGTTTTAGGGCGCTTGTCGATTTTTATGCACGGCCGCTATGTGCAGTGGGGTCCAGAAGGGTGGCCATGATATTTGGAGCCATTTAAGTTTTTCATTTTTCGTAAACAAAAGGTGAACTTAACCACTTAAAGGGATAGTTCACCTCTACCACAAAACTGCCTATGCAGATAAGGGGCGTCTGTAGATAAAAATAAACTGTGCAGCTCTGACTAAAGATGAATAAAGCCCTTGCTATAGGTGTAGGCCATGAACTTACCTTATGAAACCTGACTGGAATATTCCTAGGATGTTGTTAAGTGAAGTCTAGTCATCACTGCTCACCTCCACCATCACAGGAGTGAGCTCTTTCCCTGATTCAAAACCCTTCACATACTCTCTCCCCCTGATGCAGTAGCTCTGAGCTTAGTGTTCGAGAACTCTCTCCTGTGATGGTGGAGGTGAGCAGTGATGACTAGGCCAAGTTCTGGGAGTATTCCAGTCAGGCGTCATAAGGTATGTACATGACTTACACCTATAGCAAGGGCTTTATTCGAAAACAAACTGTGCAGCTCTGACTAAAGTTGAATAAAGCCCTTGCTATAGGTGTAGGCCATGTACATACCTTATGAAGCCTGACTGGAATACTCCCAGGACGTTACTAAGTGAGGTGTAGTCGTCACTATTCACCTCCACCACCGCAGGAGAGAGGTCTTTCTCTGATTCAAATCCCCTCACATACTCCTCTCTCTCTCTCTCCCCTGATGCAGTAGATCTATACTCAGTGTTTGAGAACTCTCTCCTGTGGTGGTGGAGGTTGAACAGTGACGACTAGGCGTCACTTAGCAAGTCCTGACAGTATTCCATTCAGGCTTCATAAGGTATGTACATGGCGTACACCTATAGCAAGGCAAGGGCTTTATTCAACTTTAATCAGAGCTGCACAGTTTGTTTTTGACTAAAGTTGAATAAAGCCCTTTCTATAGGTGTAGGCCATGTACATACCTTATGAAGCCTGACTGGAATACTCCCAGGACATTGCCAAGTACTCCCAGGACGTTGCTAAGTACTCCCAGGATGGTGCTAAGTGAGGACTAGTCGTCACTGCTCACCTCCACCATCACAAGAGTGAGCTCTCAAATGCTGAGCTGAGAGCTACTGCTCACTCCTGTGATGGTGGAGGTGAGCAGTGATGATTGGCCTCACTACGCCTTAACAACATCCTGGGAATAACCTAGTCAGGCTAGCAAGCGTCGCAGGTGGTCAAGCCTATGTAGAAACATAGAAAAGTGATGGCAGAAAAAGACTGAGTAGTCCATCGAGTCTGCCCCTTTTTATTTAATTTTTTTTTTTTTTTTACATTAATCTTGTTGTCTGACTATAGATTTATGTTTATCCCAAGCATGTTTGAAGCCATTTACTGTTGACTGTCTCACAACCCCTATTGGTAGTTTATTCCAATCATCAACCACCCTTTCAGTAAAATAATACTTTCTAAGATTAGTTTTGAACTTCCCTCCAGTTAGTTTGAGGTCCCCGTGTTCTTGATTTTGGTTTCATATTGAAAAGACTGCCCTCCTGAACCTTATTCACCCCCTTGATGTATTTAAAGGTTTCAATCATGTCTCCCCTCTCCCTTCTTTCCTCCAGACTGTACATATTAAGTTCCTGAAGTCGCTCTTGATATGTTTTATCCCCCAGACCTTTCACCATTTTTGTTACCCATCTCTGAACTCGTTCTATCTTATCAATATCTTTTTGTAAGTGAGGTCTCCAGAACTGGACACAGTATTCTAAGTGAGGTCTCACTAAAGATCTATATAGAGGAATCACAACCTCCTTCCTCCTGCTGGTGATCCCTCTACTGATAAATCCCAGAATTCTATTTGCTTTTCCCACTGCCTGGTCACACTGTTTGCTCATTTTGCAATCATCTGAAATAAGCACCCCCAAATCTTTTTCTTCTATAGTGCTGGCTAACACTGTGCCCCCAATGCTGTACTCTCTAAGCTGATTCTTTTTCCCTAGATGCATTATTTTACATTTAGAAATATTGAACTGCAGTCTCCACTGCTTTGACCAATCTTCCAGCAATGCCAAATCATTTTCCATGTTACAGACACCTCCAGGGATATCAACCCTATTACACACCTTTGTATCATCAGCAAAGAGACATACATTGTATACAAATTCATCCGTGCTTGTGTCAATCACTCAAAAATATATAACTAGTGTAAAAAAATATATATCATCGTATAAATCATATGTGAAAAACAATAAAAACACCAGTAAACATACAATTTCTGTGGAAATTATGTGTAGAATACCATCCATAAAATTTTCTTATGTGAAGAATAGGCAAAACTCAAGTTCCAATAAAGTCCATATAAATCAATGCAGCAGGTGCAATAAACAGCAAGTGAAAAACGTATTCTAGAAAAATCCTCCACCACACCAATCTTTATGTGTTGAAATCCTCCACCAAACCAGATGCGCCCTTACCAGAGCTCCAGGACCCTTTATTGCGGGGGGTCTGGAAACGCTTGCATGAACACCAGGCCTCCACTCAGCCCTTGATAGAGGATATCCCAACTTCAATTCCCGAGTGTGCCGTTTGATCCGTGCAAATCGGGATATAGAAGGAGAACCACAATAGTGTGATATTGTTTAAAACATGTTCCTTTAATAAAAAACGATTGCACTTACAAGAGGTCCAGAAGTGTATTGCAACAAAAAGACAGTCCAACAGCATGCATGTACAGCGGTGAGATCCGGAACAGCACTTCCGCCGAAAAGGACATCTTCCGGGGCATGAAGGCTGTCTTCCTTCACCACTATAAGAGTCAGAACCTTCGTTCCAATAGGTTCATTGTTAATACTGGTCGCCCAATCCCCTCCTCCATACAAGTCACGCACATGTGATCGTTCGTCGGACCACTAGACGAACGTAACGTGGGGGCAATTTCCTGTTTACGTAACGCACGTATATAACGTGCATTCCAACCATATAGTATAACTATGGCATGGACCAGAACGTGCGTTTAAACATGCGTTCCACACTCACACACCGTGCGTTTCACACGTCCGCAACGCACGCTCCGCACACCCACACCGTGCATTACACAAGCTCTCAACGTGCGCTCCCAAAACAATGATCAGAGGTGTAACGAGGCATGGTTAAGCCTCGCTTTAATTTTACCTCCATGTTCCTATAAACAAATGGCAAAGGCGACCAGCATTGCACACAAACTCTAGATTTCACACCATAGTGGGAACGACAGATTCTACAGTATAAAACATATATAAAATACCAAATCCCTGGGAAAAAAAAGAAGATTCACAAAAATTCACAATAAAATATGTAGTTGATGTATAAATTTCTTTTGACGCACAAATTTTAGCGAGGTATACCTAAAAAAAGTTACCACCCAAAGATCCTTATTAGAGTGAATATTTGTAATTAACAAAATATGTATAAATAGAAAAATAATATATTAAATAAAAACGAAGGAAAATAAACACAACAAAAAGAATGTTCATATAAAAGACAAAAAAAGGAAAAAAGGGAAAAAAATATATATATCAAGACCTTATTACACAGGGGAATAGAAATAAACTTATAGGGCAAGAATAAATATAAACATATGTATCAAGAATTATCAATGAAGCAGTTAACATCGAGGCCAACATTCTGCCCCAAAGGGGAGTGACTCTTAAGGAGGAAGATCCATTTGTATTCCAATCTAGATACCTCCCTCACCTTCAGGCTCCCTCTCCAATGGGAAGCAAAGCAATCAATTCCAGCAAATAGGGTACCCGCGGGATCCCTATTATGCACCCTATCATAATGCCTGGATACGCTGTGATCCTTAAAGCCTTTTCAAATATTGGCTAGATGCTCATTTAGCCTAATGTTCAGTGCTCTTGTGGTCCGGCCCACATACTGCAGTCCACACGGGCACTGCAATAAATAGACCACATGAGTGGTCCTACAGGTAATGAAGGACTCAATATTATAGGCTCTACCGGTGATAGTAGAGGAGAGGTTTGTAATCTTCCTAGTGCGACACTTATTAAGGCTACAGACCTGACATTGTCCACATTTAAAGTAACCTTTAAGGTCATGAAACCTAAAAGCGCCCCGAGGGGGATCAATAATGTTGTGCACCAATATATTTTTCAGTGAGGATACTCCTCTAAAAGTGACCTGGGGACGAGGGGGGGGGGGGCAAAGCTGTTTTTAAAATGCTGTAATTTTGTAAAATATGCCAATGTTTGTTCAAGATTTGTTTAATCGCCCGGTACTGGATGGAAAAAGTTGTTATAAATGCAAAGTCCCGTTTCTGTTCAACAGGGGAATCCACACTGCAATCTCTCCTCCTGAGCAAGGTTTCTCTTTCCGTATTTTTTACTTCATGGACTATAGTTTGCAGATGGTCTCTCTCATATCCTTTGTCAGAGAACCTCTTAATCAGTATCTCTGCTTGACTATTAAAAACTCTGAGATTAGTGCAGTTTCTCCTAATACGGAGGACATACATTGCCCAACAAACCTTTAGTTATGTCACTTATATAAAGGTTAAATAGAACAGGGCCCAGTACAGAGCCTTGTGGTACCCCACTAGTGACTGCTCTCTGTTCTGAGTGAACCCCATTTACAACCACACTCTGGGATCTGTCCTATAGCCAACTGCATATCCACTGAACCACCCAAGGGTTAAGTCCCAGCTTGTACAACTTTTGTATTCGATCATTATGTGGAACTATCAAATGCCTTGCTGAAATCAAGATACGCAATGTTCACAGCACCACCCTGGTCCAAAACACCTCATAATATAGTCAAAGAATTCAATCCGATTTGTCTGGCACGATCTGCCCTCAGTAAAGCCATGTTGCTTTGGGTCCAGCAAGCTGTGTATTTTTAGGTGATCAATGATCCTTCTTTTGAGAAGTGATTCCATTACCTTGACTACAATTGATGTTAAACTCACTGGCCTGTAATTGCCAGCTTCTACCTTGCTGCCCTTCTTGAGGATAGGTACAATATTAGCTATCCGCCAATCATGGGGAACTTCTCCTGTTAGAAGAAATGTATTTAAAAGATGTGTTAATGGTCCAACAACTATATCGCGAAGTTCTCTTAGAACTCTGGGATGAATACCATCAGGGCCCATTGCTTTATTAAGCTTTAACCGAGCCAGTTCCTCAGCTACCTCTGTCTCCAGAAATCCTCGAAATGAACCATCATTACTAGAACCAATATGATTCCCTAACTTGTTATCATTAGTGCAGTCTGTTTCTGAGAAGACTGAACAAAAGTAATTGTTTAAATGGTTTGCTACATCCTGGTCTCCCTCAACATATGTGTTGTGCCCAGTTTTCATTTTAGTGATCCCATTGTATTTTTTCCTTCTATCACTAATGTACCTAAAAAAGGTTTTATCTCCTTTCTTAATAGACTTAGCAATTTCCTCCTCTTTCTGTGCTTTTGCAGCACCGATAATGTGTTTGGCCTCCTTTTGTCTATTTTTATACTCCTCTCTGTCAGCTGCACCTCCTGTTTCCTTGAATCTTCTATATGCCATTTTTTCCCCTTTACTATCCTACTTACCTCTTTGGTGAACCATATTGTTTTTTTTCTTCTGTTTATTCTTACTAACTTGCCTGACATATAACCTAGTTGCCTCCAAGATGGTAGACTTTAATAGTGCCCACTGATTACTTACTCCTGTCATTTTACTCAGACCTTTCAGTTCATTTTTTAGAAATTTCCCCATTTCAGCAAAATTTGTCCTTTTAAAATCTACAACTTTTGTTTTTGTATATGATTTTTCAGTTCTTGTTTTAATATCAAACCAAAGACATTGGTGATCACTAGAACCCAAATTCTCCCCCACCTCAACATCAGACAGTTGATCCCCATTTGTCAGTACTAGGTCAAGAATATGATCACCTCGGGTTGGGCTTTTTACTAACTGTTTTAGAGAAACCCCATTCAGCGCTTCCATCACATCCCTGCTCCTGCTTGTAATAGCAGTTTGAGAATTCCAGTTAACATCAGGCATGTTGAAGTCACCCATAATCAAAACCTCTCCCTTCATTGCCATTTGGGTTATTTCATCAATCAACAATTTATCATAATCTTCACTCTGTCCTGGGGGTCTGTATACTATTCCAATTCTAAGGGAAGATCCCTCCCTGGTTGGAAGGCAGACCCAGAGGGTTTCAAGTATTTCATTTGTCTATTGAATTAATGTTAGTTTTATGTCATTTTTTACATATATGGCAACTCCACCTCCCCTCTTCCCTACTCTGTCATTCCTGTATAGTGTGTACCCTGGTATAGTTATTTCCCAGTCATTTGAATCCTTGAACCATGTCTCTGTAATTGCAACAAGGTCCAAGTTATCCCTAGACATAAGAGCTGACAGTTCACAAAGCTTGTTGCCTAAACTACGGGCATTAGTGGCCATGACATGACAAACACTACTATCAACTGCTTTATTATTACCACCAGAAACTTCAACTGAAGTGACCACCTCATCAGCCCAGCCGTTAGCAACACAAAGCCTCACATTTGTTTCAACCTGCTGGGGACAGAAACTCTCCTCAACAATTATATCTCTGTCCCCATTTCTTAGTTTAAATGCATGCCCAAAAAGTTGCTAAATTCCATACCAAGAAGCTCAGTGCCCTTGTGTGAGGGATGCAGGCCATCTCTCTTGTAAAGTTCAATGTCCGACCACCGGGGAGCATCATGACGAACATAACCAAAACCTTCAGCTTTGCACCAATTCTTTAACCAAACATTGAACTCTGCTATACGAAGTACTTTCTTGTGTTGTCCATTATGCACAGGTAAGACCTCTGAAAATGTAACAGTACACCCTAACTGTTGAAGTTCCTGGCCCAAATTCTGAAAATCCTTCTGCACAGAATGCACATCATTCTGGGACAAATCATTTGTGCCAAGGTGCACAACAACATCAACATTGCACTCTTCGCTAGCTTTTCTGACAATTCTTACAATGCGCCCCTTATCTCTCCTAACAGTAGCACCAGGCAAACACCTAACTTCCTTTGACACTTCCGCATGATTTCCTATAGCAACACCTCTTACAATTGAATCACCAATAAGAAGATGACTTCTCCTTTTAGGAGCCTCATCCACAACTCTTGCCTGGTGAGCAGCCTCAGATAAAACAATTACCCTGTAATATCCCCTGAAGAAGGAAAATACACGGCTTTATTCCGAAACAGGTGGGGATGACACAAGACGCACATCATCCTTGACCCCATATACCTGCGGCAGTGTAGGTGTGCATCGGGCCAATTACTGTCATTTATGTATACCTTTTTGCAGCAATTCCATCTTAGGTGTCCCCCCTTACATCAGAATCCTCATCAGAATCCCCCCTTACATCAGAGTCCCCATCAGAGTCCATCTTAGGAGTCCCCCCTTACATCAGAGCCCTGCTTAGACGCTTCCCCCTTACATCAGAGTCCATCTTAGGAGTCCCGCCTTACATCAGTGCCCCCATCAGAGTCTCTCTTCAGAGTTCCCCCTGACATTAGAATCCGGCTTACATCAGAGTCCTCATCATAATTCCCCTTTACATCAGAGGCCCCATCAGAGCCTCACTTACATCAGAATCCATCTTAGGAGTCACCCTTTGTCCTCATCAGAGTCCCCCCTTACATTAGAATCCTCATCAGAGCCCCCCTTACATCAGAATCCTCATCAGAGCCCCCCTTACATCAGAATCCTCATCAGAGCCCCCCTTACATCAGAATCCTCATCAGAGCCCCCCTTACATCAGAATCCTCATCAGAGCCCCCCTTACATCAGAATCCTCATCAGAGTCACCCTTACATCAGAATCCTCATCAGAGTCCCCATTTACCTCAGAATCCTCATCAGAATCCCCCCTTACATCAGAGCCCTCACCAGAGTCCTCACTTATATCACAGTCCATCTTAGGTGCCCCCTTACACCAGAGGCCATCTTAGGAGTTCCCCATTACACCAGTGTCCCTATCAGAGTCCCCCTTACATCAAAGTCCTCATCAGCAGAGCCCAGCTTAGACGATTACCGCTAACATCGGTGTCCATCTTAGGAGTCCCCCTTACATCATAGTTCTCATCAGAGTTCTCTCTTATATCAGAGTCCCCCTCAGAGCCCAGCTTACACACTTCAGCCCTAACATCAGAGTCCATTTTAAGAGTTCCCCTTTACATCAGAGTCCTCATCAGAGCCCCATCAATGAGAGTCCTCTACCCTTTACCTATCACTGCTATATGTATAAGGGAAGGGCAGGATGATAAAAGGCTTCCAATGCGCTTTGGGTGCCGAACGATCCCCCTTCATCCTCTTTTGTAGCCCCGATGAAGGAGGATTGTTTGACCCTCAAAACACACTGACTAGCCTTTGTTATCCTCTTGTCAGTTGCAGAATCCAAAAAATATATTTTTGCACTCTAAATATGTTTGATGCGCCTCCTGACTTGACTAGTATGCTGGGGGGGGACACCCGAAACTGGTCATGACACCAGAGTCCAGAAACCATATAAGAAGCCATTGGGTGATCCAGCCTGTTCAGAAGATTTCCCCTCACTTCCTGTCCCAATGATAATTGGATTTTGAAAAATTTGGGTTGTTGTGAAAGCAAGGATTGGTGATAAAGCTTCAGTGGAGACACTTTTTTCCCATAATAACTCTTCCAGGAGTGAATTTCCCTTCCTAGGGGGAGATTTCCTATCACTTCCTCTTGTCTCCCTCCATTTGTAAGTCGGATGTTTGTAACTAGGGGACTGCCTGTACCATGAAATAATAACATATTAGGTTTTTCACTCCAGCAGTATATAATGAGTTTGGAAATTGTAGAGAAATGCTTAAGTTTAGTTAAGTTATAATAATGCATTACAGTTTAACTACACCCAATAGATTTTAGACGACTAAAATGAGTTTTAGTCCACTAAAAGTCAACTAAATTGTACTGGAGATTTTAGTCGACTAAATACGACTAAAACTAAAGCAATTGCAGAAGCCTAAAATAGGACTAAAACTAAAGTGCCATTTTAGTCCTAAGACTAAAACTAAATCGAAATTTGCTGCCAAAACTAACACTGCTGCCCATGCTCAGTTTGGTGTGTATTGCCAGAGGGTCCTTCTTTTCTTCGGAGAGTGCATGTGATCAGCACAGGGCCAATCCGCATTGTGCAGACAGAGGGCCAGGGGTCCTGCATCCTGATAGGTCAGTCAGTTCAGTATGGAAACTCCTCCTACAAGCTTTAACCAGGAACTGGTAGAAGTCACAAGACTGCTATATACTGCTGATGAAAAGGTATTTAGCAATTTATATTTACTACAATAATTTCCATGTTCTGTGTACTGTGGGAGAGCAGATATAGTGACTGCAGGGCCCTGGGTTTAGTAACACTTCAAATATAAAGCTGGCCATACACTAGTAGAATTGTATTTTTTGTTCTAAGAACGTTCATTCCATTATCTAATTCTTAGCGGGGTCAAATTGTGTGGGTTTTTGGCGGCAGTGACAGGACAATGGGAGCAGGATGGAAATTTTTTTCTTGAACAACAAAATTCTAACAGTGTATAATATGGTTGTCTTTCGGTAACTGACATTCGTTCCAAAGTCGAATGTTAAAAGCAAACAAGTGCTTTCGAACGACAACAAATGCTTGTATGGCCAGCTAATGGATTTCATTCTTGGCTGCCCCTGGGATTGTGAGAGTCGGCCGGGCCGGGTGGTAAATGATTGAAGAGGTGCCGCCGTGCGCTGGTTCAGGAGGGCAGGGTGTAACCGAGTCCAGCTCTTTGAATGAATTCAGGTTACCTTTATTATGTGACCTCGGAGGGATGCTGTTACCAGGGATTAAAAGACACTTAACCTCTCCGAAATACAATCGCTGTGCTGTATGAGATGGCCAGGGGGTAGAAAATCTACAACCGCTGACTTATGAAAAAAAACAGCATTCAGGGCCCATTTACACTATGGTGCTGGGTAACGGGCGCGTTAACGCAAGACGTGGTGACGTTACACTCATTGCTGCATTGCAACTCATTTTAAATGGCACCCCAACGCATCATCGTGCATTACGCGAAAAGTTTTGTGATGCATCTGATTTTCAGGAAGTTTTGGTGCGTTTCTTTCAACACAACGCACATTAATGCGATTCTGTGTGTCGCAAAGGGCTAGCCCATTCACTGTAATGCGCGTTTCTTGCCCAAAAAGAAGCTCCTGCTCCTTTCTGGGCGATAAGCTTCACACAACATTTAAAGGCGCGGTTTGACACGATTGCCATGCGGCAATCGCAGAAGAATTGCATTGCGTTTGGGGTGCAATTGAAGGAGAATGGCACCCAAAAGCACGCAGTGCTCTGTGCTTTGATTGAATGGGCTTCACCACAAAAGAAGCCCCTGCTCCTTTTTGGGCGACAATCTTTGCGCAATTTTTAAAGGCGCGGTTTGACGTGATTGTCACAAGACAATTGCGGCAGAATCGCAACGCGTTTGGGGGTGCCATTGAAGGAGAATGGCACCCAAATGTGTGCAGTGCATTGTGCTGCGATAACAATATGATTTGGAATCGCCATGATTCTGCCCGCGATCCCAATTTGCAAGTTGTGAACTTAGACCCCATTCAAAGCGTGATTCTCACGCAATTCTGCATGTCGCATAGGGGCCATCTCATTCACTTGAATAGGCTGCTCTAAGCGAGTTTTTTGCCCAAAAGGAAGCTCCTGCTCCTTTTTGGGTGACAAGCTTCACGCCATATTGTAAAGTGCGGTTTTGCTGCAATTTTCACACAACAATTGTGGCAGAATCGCATTGCGTTTGTGGTGCCATTGAAGGAGAATGGCACCCAAACGCGCATAGTGCATTGTGCTGCGATTGCCATGTAATTTGACACAATCGCCACATTTCCAAATCGTGAGATATGAATGGAGACTTAGATCCCATGCATTCTACATGGCGCATAGGGCTAGGCCATTCACTTCTCATCCCAAAAAAAAGTTCCTGCGACAAGCTTTGCGCAATTTTTAAAGGCTTGGCTTCATGTGATTGCCACTAGACAATCATGGCAGAATCACATCGCATTTGGGGCACCATTGAAGGAGAACGGCACCCAAACGTGTGCAGTGCATTCTGCTGTGATTTGTAATCGCGGGCAGAATTGTGACGATTCTGCCCGCGACCCCAAATCGCGCGATGTAAACTTAGGCCCCATTCAAAGCGTGATTCTCACACAATTCTGCATGTCAGACAGGGTCCAGCCCATTCGCTTTAATGGGCTGCCCTATGCACGTTTGTTGCCCAAAAAGAAGCTCCTACCCCTTTTTGGGCATCAAGCTTTGCGTAATTTTTAAAAGGCGCGGTTTTGCTGTGATTGTCACACGTCAGTCGTGGCAGAATTGCATTGTGTTTGGAGTGCCATTAAAGGATAATGGCACCTAAATGCACGTTGCCCCATTTTGCAGCTATTGCCACTTGATTTGGGATTGCTGGCAGAATCACCACGATTCTGCCAGCGTTTCCAAGTTCACATGGCTATTGCAGCTCAAAGTGTGAATAGGGCCTGCCACAAAAATGTAAATGAGCCCTAAAGCAGAAAACAAGACAAATAACTAAAGAAACATTATGTAATACATTTATGGTATATATTCAATAAAGAGCCAATCCTAAAAAATACTTTAAAAACCTATTTTTAGATACAGCAAGTATAAGTATGCGAAGTGTGCCTTTATATTAGCTTCCTATATCTCCTACACTGCCAAAGAGGGATCACTTTGACACAGTTGGTCATAGAGGGATCACTTGGACATTGTTGGCCAGACAGGGATCACTTGGACACAGCTCCGAGGAAGTCTGGTGATTGGTCAGACGAAACGCGTCAGCGGGACGTCACCCCACAGCCCTTTCCACTCCGTGGATGCTATGGCGGCTTGCCCTGGAAGTATGGGAAGCATCGCCTCCATGGGAGCTCAGGTGGTTACCGGCCATGGTACACGGCAACTGGAGGGAGACATAGCCCCAGCGGGCAGCAGAGACTACATTCTCAGCATTCGTGGTGACGGGTGAGCTCTACAAACTTGCCAACTGAGCAACAGGACTACTGTGTGTTACATGGATTTGTTTATTTCATGTGGTGGCGGTTACTGTGGACATTGACCCTGGCTGTGAGGGTTGCAGGCAGTTGAGCTACAAGCAGCTCCCATCCCAGCCACAACTTCGGTTTCAGCCACACAGCGCTATCTGCCTGCACTTAACTGCTTGCATACAGTACAACTGTGTCTTTATCCGTACAGGAACAAACACAACCCTTCCACAAGAAGTGTCCATTACGAGTCCTATTTTCACCCTATCACCCTCCCTGTGTTTAACGGGAGATTGGACTCTTTACTCAATCCATTTAATACCCATTATTCCAGATCTCCTCCCATTCCCCAGTCTGCCAGCTAATGAACTCCTGTCCTTCACAGACCCTTCTCCCCCCATCCCACCTCTACCTGGGTCATCCATTCGTTACATGTCTCCCAGTACCTGCAGCTGACCCAAGCAAAACTACCAGAGGCATAATACTAGTTTATCTCCACAGGAAGTCCCAGCCTTCCTCTTGTACTTGCACTGTTCTGGAACGGTTGCTTTCATTGGCCAGTGTGTATGGCGCTGTGTGTGGTGGATGTATAGATTGTGAGCCGGCTGTGTCTGTGTTTTGACAACGTTGTCAGGATTTTATATTATTGCACCAGTGGTTGAGTTCATCTCATCTGACATTTTAAATGTATTAAAAAAGCCTATGTTTTACAATGGCATTCTCTTCACTTAGTGCTCTGGTGATCTTTAAATCACTTGTTTTTGCAGTTTGTATTAGCACTAAAGAACCACACCTCTATCTAGGTGTTGCAATAGTGAACAGGGGATAAGGCTAGCTTTGAGCCACCCTTGTATATACCATACTACTATCTGGCTGGGTGTAACTTTTTTATGGATTTCTATATCACTTGGGCACAGTTGGCCAGACAGGGATCACTTGGACACAGTTGGTAAGACAGGGATCACTTGGGCACAGTTGGCCAGACAGGGATCACTTGGACACAGTTGGCCAGACAGGGATCACTTGGGCACAGTTGGCCAGACAGGGATCACTTGGGCACAGTTGGCCAGACAGGGATCACTTGGACACAGTTGGTAAGACAGGGATCACTTGGACAGGGATCACTTGGTAAGACAGGGATCACTTGGACACAGTTGGTAAGACAGGGATCACTTGGACACAGTTGGTAAGACAGGGATCACTTGGACACAGTTGGTAAGACAGGGATCACTTGGACACAGTTGGTAAGACAGGGATCACTTGGGCACAGTTGGCCAGACAGGGATCACTTGGACACAGTTGGTAAGACAGGGATCACTTGGGCACAGTTGGTAAGAAGGGATCACTTGGACACAGTTGGTAAGACAGGGATCACTTGGACACAGTTGGTCATAGAGGGATCACTCGGACACAGTTGGTAAGACAGGGATCACTTGGACACAGTTGGTCATAGAGGGATCACTTGGACACAGTTGGTCATAGAGGGATCACTGAGACACAGTTGACTAGACAGAAATCACTTGGGCACAGTTGGTAAGACAGGGATCACTTGGACACAGTTGGTAAGACAGGGATCACTTGGACACAGTTGGTCATAGAGGGATCACTTGGACACAGTTGGTCATAGAGGGATCACTTGGACACAGTTGACTAGACAGAAATCACTTGGACACAGTTGGCCAGAGAGGGATCCTCCCCCCAAGTGATTGGTCCTCAAGCACTGCTTTGTGGGGAATGTCACATGTTCTTCCATACTTGGAAGTACCGGATGATTTGTAGATTGATCAGCTGCAGAATAGACTGGCGGGATAACAAGCAGAAGGTGAACATCGGTACCTTATGCCCCATGGATAAAGAGAACCTGTCACTTTGACCTGAGGGACAGCACATTGGCTAAGTAGTTCACACATTTGCTTTGCAGCATTTGTGGGTGGTATTGATCCCAACCAATTCCCTAGCCGTATTGTTCTTATTACAGCCTAAAGCTGGCTAATTTCCATCAGGGACTTGTTGGAAAAATTCCCTGGATCAGCGGCTGCAGCCAATCAGCGGGTATCAGTGTATTGTGACAGTGGTGGGCTGGGCAAAGAAAACAACTAAACAAGGCGGATGGAGGAATCCCCCCCGGCCAAGACATCATATTCTAACAGCAGCGCCCCCTACTGTCAGGATACACTGATCAGCTACAGCTGCTGATCGAGGAAATTATGCCAAAATATCCTTATGACAGAAGTTGCCACAATTCACCCAGCAGGTCAGGTGGCTTGGTACACTCAGCTCAGTATCTCTGCATAGAGTTCTAATTGTACTTACAGCTGCTGCTGGCCAATTCAGCTCCCACCCTCAGCGTGCTACCCACCATACACTGTACAATCTGATTGTACAACCTCCTTCAACCACCACCAATTATCTAGGGCCTGCCTGATTTCATCCAAATGAATTGGACTTTGTGGACATGTGCCCAGGCTACATAGTTTTAGTAAATGTAGGGAAGATTGCACAGAGATTGTACTTTGATGGATTTCTATCGATTAGATTGTGAAATTATATGGTGGAAAAAGAGATTCAATCGACAACTTACAACAAACTTAACATATTTTTAATTAACGATCAAAATACTTCCCTGTGTGTGGCATATCGATTGAAAAGGTTGTCAGGCATAGACTGATTATTGCTTTGGGAAAAGATCAATCAGAAAAATAAATCTATCAATTTATTGAAGCATGTATGGCCCACACTATATATATGCATGTATATCTATATGTATTTATATATGTATGGCCATACAATATAGCAGATAATATACAGGGTGGCCACACACACATTACAATCTGATTGTACAATCCCTTTACAATCTCATTTCAATTTACTAAACCTATGCAATATAAGGATACAATCCAATCAGCCTGTATCCAATCAGGCAAGCCTTGGCACTACATAGTTGTTGACAGATCTAAAGGAGGTTGTACAATCAGATTGTATAGTGTATTATTAGGCTAAAGCGCACCCTGCACTATGTGATCTGTACAATCTCCTTTACCATCAGCTATGTAGTGCAAGGGCCCTCCTGATTGGATACAGGCTGATTGGATTGTAAAAGTGTGCCCTTCTATTGCATAGTTTTGGAACACATAAATGAGATTGTAAAGGGATTGTACAATCAGATTGTAAAGTGTCTAAGAGTCTAAAGAGTAAATCATACCCTGTGGGGTTGATTTACTAAAGCTTGAAAGTGCAAAATTTGGTGCAGCTCCACACAGAAACCAATCAGCTTCAAGGTTTTATTGTCAAAGCTTGATTGAACAAGCTGACGTTAGAAGCTGATTGGCTAGCATGTAAAGCTGCACCAATGTTTGCACTCTCCAGCTTTAGTAAATCCACCCCTATGTGATCTGTACAATCTCCTTTAAATCAACCACCAGCTATGCAATGCAAGGGTCCGTCTGATTGGATGCAGATTGATTGGATTGCATAGGTGTGTCCTTTTATTACAGGGATATGCAATTAGCGGATCTCCAGCTGTTGCAGAACTACAAGTCCCATAAGGCATTGCAAGACTCTGACAGCCACAAGCATGACACCCAAAGGCAGAGGCATGATGGGACTTATAGTTTTGCAATAGCTGCAGGTCCGCTAATTGCATATCCCTGTTTATTATATAGTTTTGGTAATGCTAAAGGAGATTGTACAGATAAGGTACAATCAGATTGCCGGTACTAATGCCAGCTTTAGACCTAACATGTATAACATGAATAACCTAACCAATCCATTCCATTTGTAACAAATCTAACAGGCCGTTCCTCATAGATGATGGTAGATCTAAAGAAGACTGTACAATCGGATTGTATTGAGTATGGTCAGCCTTTAGATTAACAAAACAATGTCATATAAGGACAAACCTAAACAATTCTTTCAATTTTGTATGCAATCAGGCAGACACTTGTACCTTAGTGTTGATAGTAGATCTAAAGGAGATTGTACAATCAGATTGTATAGTGTAAAGCTGGCCATACATTATACGATTTTCCTATTCAATTTCCTTTAGATTTACATTCAACTATGTACTGCAAGGACTTGCATGCCTGCATGCAAACTGAAAGTGTTTAGGTTTGGCCTCGTATTATATGGTCTAAAAGAAAATAGGACTAGAAAATTGTATAATGTATGACCAGCTAAAGATCACCGTTAGATTTACCAAAACTACATATCATGAGAACAAACGATATTTTACATTTGTATTCAGAGTGACCCCCCTACTTTATAGCTGGTAACAGGAGATTGTACAGTGCCCTGAAAAAGTATTCATACCCCTTGAAATTTTCCACATTTTGTCATGTTACAACCAAAAACATAAATGTATTTTATTGGGATTTTATGTGATAGACCAACACAAAGTGGTACAGAATTGTGAAGTGGAAGGAAAATGATAAATATGTGAAAAGTGTGGGGGGCATTTGTATTCGGCCCCCATTACTCTGATACCCCTAACTAAAATCTAGTGGAACCAATTGCCTTCAGAAATCACCTGATTAGTAAATAGAGTCCACCTGTGTGTAGTTTAATCTCAGTATAAATACAGCTGTTCTGTGAAGCCCTCAGGTTTGTTAGAGAACCTTAGTGAATAAACAGCATCATGAAGGACAAGGAACACACCAGACAGGTCAGGGATAAAGTTGTGAAGTTTAAAGCAGGGTTAGGTTATAAAAAAATATCCCAAGCTTTGAACATCTCACGGAGCTCTGTTCAATCCATCATCCGAAAATGGAAAGAGTATGGCACAACTGCAGACCTACCAAGACATGGCCATCCACCTAAACTGACAGGCCGGGCAAGGAGAGCATTCATCAGAGAAGCAGCCAAGAGGCCCATGGTGACTCTGGAGGAGCTGCAGAGATCCACAGCTCAGGTGGGAGAATCTGTCCGCAAGACAATTATTAGTTGTGCCCTCCACAAATCTGGCCTTTATGGAAGAGTGGCAAGAAGAAAGCCATTGTTGAAAGAAAGTCATGAGAAGTTCTGTTTGTAGTTTGCGAGAAGCCATGTGGGGGACACAGCAAACATGTGGAAGAAGGGGCTCTGGTCAGATGAGACTAAAATTGAACTTTTTGGCCTAAAAGCAAAACCCTATGTGTTGGAAAACTAACACTGCACATCGCCCTGACTGAACACACCATCCCCACCGTGAAACATGGTGGTGGCAGCATCATGTTGTGGGGATGCTTTTCTTCATCAGGGACAGGTAAGCTGGTCAGAGTGGATGGGAAGATGGATGGAGCCAAATACAGGGCAATCTTAGAAGAAAACCTGTTAGAGTCTGCAAAAGACCTGAGACTGAGGAGGAGGTTCACCTTCCAGCAGGACAACGACCCTAAACATACAGCCAGAGCTGCAATGGAATGGTTTAGATCAAAGCATATCCATGTGTTAGAATGGCCCAGTCCCAGTCCAGACCTAAATCCAATTGAGAATCTGTGGCAAGACTTGAAAGTTGCTGTTCATAGACGCTCTCCATCCAACCTGACAGAGCTTGAGATATTTTGCAAAGAAGAATGGGCAAAAATGTCCTCTCTAGATGGGCAAAGCTGGTAGAGATCCCCAAAAAGACTTGCAGCTGTAATTGCAGTGAAAGGCGGTTCTACAAAGTATTGACTCAGGGGGGCTGAATACAAATGCCCCCCACACTTTTCACATATTTATTTGTAAAAAATTTGGAAAACCATTTATCATTTTCCTTCCACTTCACAATTCTGTGCCACTTTGTGTTGGTCTATCCCATAAAATCCCAATAAAATACATTTACGTTGTTGGTTGTAACATGAGAACAGGGGTATGAATACTTTTTCAAGGCACTGTACATTCACCTTACAAGAGATTGTACAATCACATTGCATAGTGTACATTAAAGGACATTCACACTGTATAGTATACAGTCATCTAAAGCCTCCTACACACGGGACAACGATCGTATACAACAGGTCGTACTAACGACCGCTGTATGCAATATCGATCGTTCATATGCGCGATTAGAACAGTCGAACATACGACGGTCGTACAAGGGAGTTGTATGAGCAGACTAGAAAACTTGGTCGTACCAACAAGCGCACATACGATCGTTGTATCGTGTGTACAGAGCAGTTGGTACAACAAGTTGTATTGTGCAAAACACGCATGCTCAGAAGTCAGGAACGTCCGGATGCTAATTACATGCACCTGAACGTTCTTCTGTGGTAGTACGATCGTGCAGTCAGTATGCAAGTTACATTATGCAACATACGATTTGCGATGATCGTACGTACGATCGTCGTCCCGTGTGTACGAGGCTTTAAAGAAGATTGTACAATCAGATTGTACAGTGCATATTATATCTCCCCCGGTCCAGCATTTTCTTCCCCCTGATTAAACTCCTAGCCCCCCCTTCTCCCAGGTCAGTGAGGACCCCCCGGTCACATCGCTTTCCCGATGAATGGGACCCTTGTGTGTGTGGTGGGGAATTCTCTGTCGGCAATGGTGAGGCCGCTCCAAGCCTAAGGAGATTAAGCAAATCCTTCCAAGACTGAACAAAGTGCAGCTTTCCTGCAGAACTCACCATCCACAGCCCATGGACCCGGGCAGTCTTCGGGGGGCGCTCCACTTTAAACGTCCAGCGTCTGGATGTGACTTCCCGATGGAATACTCCACCTGTGTGTGCTGGGATCAGCTGGAGGAATACCTGAGCCAGTCCTGGGTGTCAGCGACACCACCTGCTCTGCATCTGACAGCCTGGCCATTCATGCCGGCTGATCCTTCTTAGAGGAGGAGATTAGAGGGCGAGGAGGGCTGACACCTCTCTGCAGGGTGGAGGGACATGGAAATCACAGCTACACACATACCAGAGGGACTACAAGTGCCAGAGGGGTGGCTGCACCTCTTTTATAGCATTTTATAATTGAAGGCTTTCATTACAGTGAGGCTCAGTTGATACCTATGCTTATTATTTACCTATTTATACTTTTTTCAGCCGCTGCGTTTTTGGAAAGGGTCATGGACTTTTTTAAGGCTCCATTTGCACCTACCGCGATTCTGCCTGCGATTCCAAATTGCGGCAAAATGCGGGACGCGTTTGCAATGCCATTACTTCTTAAAGGCACCGCAAGCGTGGTGCCATCTTGACGCGGTAAATCACGCTGCAATTGCGCCAAAATCGCAATGCGTGAAGCTTGCCACTGAAAAAAGGAGCAGGAGCTTCTTTTTGGGTAACAGCGTCGCACACTGCGATTGCAGCAAGAGTTATCATGTGACCATCATGGCGAAATTGCACCGCGATTGGGGGTGCCATTAAGAAGTAATAGCATCTCAAACGCCTCCTACGTTATGCCGCGATGGCAGAATCGCGCCCGCCATTCAATACGCCTGGGTGCGAATAGAGCCTAAACGCAAAACGGGGCTTTTTTTTTAGTTCAATAGATTGTAATGGAGAAGCTGCAGAAAAGCACGTAGTGCGTTTTTGCTGCGATTTTACTGTGATTTTGCCACAATTTGCACTTTTTTTTATCTACCCAACAAAAAATTGGCCCCAAAAAAAACCCTGTAAAACCGTGGCAAACTCGCCTGTACAAAAACGCAAAACACACAGCAAAAAGCACTGCAGAAATGATCAAAAACAAACTGTGATTGGAGCCTCAGGCTTTCTGAATAGGGGTTGGAATCGCTGTGATTCTGCCCGCAATTCTCGAAATGCCAAAAAACCGTTGCTTTCAATGCAATGGAGCTTATCAAAAACACACCACAACCCCCATACAGTGGGGAAAAAAACAGGCCAGAAGAAGTAAAAAATTATCTGGAAACGCATCAAAAACGCACAAACAGAAATGCATCCGGAACGGATCTGGAGTGCGTTTTTGTGGTGTGAGCCTGCTATAAAGGTCAGTCTACAACGCATGCAGTCCAGTGCATTTTTTTTCTGCTTTAAAAACGCATAAAAAGTCGTTTATACGGTTTCCAATGGCTTAGTTCACACCAGTGCGGTCAGTCCCAGAAAAAAAAAGTAGAATGTGCTGCATTTTTCCTGCACTGGACTGTACTGGAATGCGGTAAAACGTATCAGAAGCGCACCGGAATGCACTGGAACGCATAAAAAACCCACTGGACCCCATTACCATGGAATAACAGAAAAAAAGCATCTGGAATGCATCTGCAAACGCACATCCGAAAGAATCTGGAGGGTGTCTTTGTGGTGTGAACCGGCCCTAAGTCTAAGTTTAGAACTGCGTCTAAACTGCCGCACCTCTGAAGTGCGATTCGTGCGGCGCTTCCCCAATTCACTTGATTGGGTCACGTTCGGCCATATACAAAGGGTATGATCGTTTTTGCCGCAGACACAAGGAAAAGCATTGCAGCGGTGGCGTGTGATAATAAGTAATTAAATATTACTTTAAAAAATACTACTGTGAGTACTGCTATCCAGGCTGTAGATCCCTTACCCTTTTACCCTACCTTACCCACTGAGACTATCTATTACCCCCTGAAACTATCTCTTACCCCCCCCCCCTCCACGCCGTCAAATCTGCGTCAAGATTTGAATCTGAATCCCGGCCAAGTGTGGTGTTTCTGTGGGAGGTCTAAGAAAGCCTACACGCAAACGTCTACGTAAGG
>BLSH010549130.1:1238445-1252513 GCA_018402905.1 Glandirana rugosa
ATTCAGACAGCCCTGCCAGGCAGGACACCCAGGGCCTCTCTGTAGACTACACTGTCTGTAGCTAATCATATAGCCTGGTCCAGAACCCGCCCCAGCCTGTGATTGGACAATAAAAGGAGCAGCAGCATACAAAGGAGGTCATTCCTGATCTCTACCTCCTAAAAGCAGGTTCACATGCCCAGAGCAAGCAATACAGCTCTGGCAGGCTCAATGTACTGCACTATATAGATTTGTTTATAATTATATTTAAAAAGAAAAAAAAAATGTTACATATATGTATATATATATATAAATAAAACATTTTTTCTTTTAAATATAATTAAACACAAAAGTCAAATTAGATGAGACCCTTTTAAAGAAAACCTGTTATATTTAGCTCACCTAGTGATGCACCAGCCATTGAATTAGCAATTATTACTTGAGTTTGATAGCAATAGCTTCCAGCTGGAGGTATGGCATAGAAAGCAATGAAATGAGGACAGGGTTCTAACCCTTTCCCTTGGCTGGAGTTCCGCTTTAAGAAAGCTGCTGCAAAGGGAAAAAAACAAATAAAAAATCTGTTCTTCATTTTTCAGCATTCGCGCTAATACATGGGCGAGTTGGATAGTTGGCTCGCTGGGTTGAATTGTACAACCACAGCTCTCCGCAGCATCCTGGCCACCTCGGTAGCCTTGAACCATAGGGTTGGGGGTAGAGCTGCTCCCAGAGCCCCCCCCCACAGCAGAGGGACTGAGGCTGCCACTGCAAGGGAGCTGGAATCCCTAACACAAGTCTGCAGACATAGGATACAGCTCTAGGCAGTCTTCTGCTCACCTTCACTGACTGTGGGTGCTGACCCAATGGGACGCATTTTTCCCCGCTATAGTGAATTTAGAGATAAAGGGCGCCACATCTTTATGTCATTTCTTCAAAGAGCTTTATTGCAACAGGAGTACATTCAGAAGACCAAGTCAAAGCACATAGCTTTCTGCTAGACCCTGCTCATTCGCCACCGACGCATTTCATCCCAACAGGGGTTTAGTCGTGAAATGCAGCAGCAAGGTTTGGAGGAGAGCTATGCGCTTTGACTTGGTTATGTGAATGTACACATGAAAAAAAGATGTGACGGACGTGCAGAATTTAGGACTTCAGGAAAAATGCACTCGCATTAAAGTCATCACCCACAGTCAGTAAAGATGAACCAGAAGATCACCTGGAGTGGCATCCAATGTTCTCTACACTAGGATTACACAGATACCCTTTTTTATTGGCCAGTATCGATGCTTTCGGTCAAGTACTCGCCAATACCAAGTACTGATACTTTGCAGTGCGACATGCCTCAATACAAAAGAAAATTGGCGCAAATTGCACTGCAAAGAATCTCATGCTAGTTGAACAGGAATGCGGTGCAATTCCTGTCCGAATAGCATGCAATTCCCCCCCACTGCTCCTGTTTGTGTGTGTGAGTGTGTATAAGAAAGGGAAAAGCGCCATCTAGTGGGCATTTTAAAAAAGGTTATAACTTACAGTACATACCTGGCCACATGCAAAATAATCTACATAGGTGTCCCAGTTTGCTGATAATAGCAAATCAGGGCCACTGGATATGCTCACAGGGTTGGAGAAGTTCCGGGACCCCGTGGGCAGAAGTGATGTCAGCTTGGTGGCGGACCACCTCTACATCTCCTCCAGCATTGTGAGCACCCCCACAGTCGTGATATTTTGCTATCAAAGGCGGACTGGGGCACCTATGTAGATTATTTTGCATGTGGCCAGATATGTACTGTAAGTTCGCACCACAAAGTATCGGTTTCAGGAGCATTTGGGATACTTGTGCAAATACTTTGTATCAGCACCGATATCTCTGCATCACTACCCTACACACTCTTCCTGTGTTTAGGAAACACCCAACAAAACACGCCACTCACCGATTATTGAAGAGAAAGATAAAGCATAGATTATCTGGCACCTTTAAATGTCATTCATGCCCATTCATTTTTCTATCATGATAATGAGGTTATAGCATGCTCTGTATCATTCATAAGAAGAATACACCTATTAGAATACATACTCAATGAAACAGTCATCCAAGCAATTTGGTCTAGAGAAAAGAAACAGAATTGATCTGCAACAGATCAGATTGGTAACAGCAGCTGCTTTTGGGTTAAAGGAATGTTCTAAAGGGCAGGTTATTCCTTTTACCATAACCACCTAGTATCACATTGAGGACACATCTTTACCTATTAAAATCCAAAGTTACATGCACTGGATACTTTAGTAAGATTAACTGGCCATTGGTTGTACCGATTTATATAAAACATTCATTGGATGATTGTCACACACGTTCATGCAGGCTGGATTCATTTCTCCTGTATTTTCTCTGATGGATTAATTCCTATGATCCCCAGCGCCATCTAGTGACCAAAATGTGGTATATTTTCTCATTGAGGCATTTCAGAAAACCATTCTGTATTTTGGACACCAAATGGAGCAGACAATCATAGTTATTAACCTATTACAGAAAATATGGGGTACATTTGTCCAAGCTGCATATATGTGACATTTGTCCAACAAATAAATTGACTCCCTATGTGTACAGACATTGCCCTCCTATGAACCCTGGAGGTTCACGATTGTGTTGCCCATGAAAACTTTAGCAGCTGTACATGGCTACACAGGCTAACAGCATGTTAAGTCTAACCTCCCTCTGTTAAGTGGGCCTTGTGTGTATGAACTGGGCTGTGCATATATATATATATATATATTTTCTCTAACCAGAAGTAGGATTTTTTTAATATTGACTATTAAATCCTTTTTTCTGTGTTCATTGGAGGACACGCTTTCGCCTGCAGGTGGCACTATACCCAGCAGACGAGGATCTAAAAAGAGCTGTCTCCCCAATGAACAAACGGAAAGTAGGATTTTTTTTTTTACTTAAAATCCTTTTCTGTGCATTCATTGGAAGGCAGAATATGTTAAAAAAAAACATTTAGCAGCTGTGGATCATCGAAGGTGCAATCCTAACTGTAAAGACACACAGGAGGGCGCAAAAACACCTAGTGCATTACCAAAACCACTTATTAAAACCATAAGCCAAAGAAATGCATACAGACATGAGCTAAAGAATGATAAATCTCCCCGTGGGGCAATGTTATCTGAACACAAAAATGTAGGATGTTGACATGTTTCGGGGGACATGCCTCCTTCCTCAGAGAACACTTTAGGTCTGAGAAAAGGGGCACATCCCCCGAAACACGTCAACCTAACAACCTACATGGTTGACATCACCCCACGGCTGGATATGAGATTTATCTTGCTTGCTTTATCTGATTTTGTGAATATGTTTTTGACTTATGGTGTTAATAAAAGTGGTTTTGGTAATGCCCCAGGTGTTTGCGCCCTCCTGTGTGCCTTTACAGTTATTCTGCTGAGATTCCCCAGTCTTAGGAGGGCTACATCGGTGAAGCATTACAACTTGTAACACCTTCACATGTGTTACAGTCTGAGCGCTGGAGTTGTCGTGTACAGTTGGGGAAGGAGCAATCCTAGTCAGCACCCACCATAAGAGAGGTAAGTAGAAACGCCTGTCCTTTAGATCTGCCAAGCTCATGCTTTATGCAGATTGGAGTGTTTATGCTCTGACTCAGCAGGAGACATGATAGATCTCTGCAGAGGGACCACTGCTTCTGCACAAAGACGAAGGGTCCTTCTATACACCATGCTAGTAGGGAACAGGCATTTCTACTCAGCATGGGGCTGTTTTTAATGTAACACTTTGAAAACCCTTTTTATTGATGCACCTGAAATGTTTTTTAGGCAATTGAAAAAGTCCAGTTTAAAAGGTACCGTCAGCGTCACCTAGAAGTCCACAGAAAATATAATTTGATGACTAGTTCTAACACTATCCTAAAGTAGATATAAAACTTCTTAGCTATATAATCTTAACATAATGATTTGTTAATGGTGATAAATTGTTCCTATAGTAGATACAATACTAAATATAATTACTTGAATAGACCTGAATGAAGGAGGACACAAGATATGGCCACGTAGTCACCGATTACTATCACTGACTGGGATTCCCTGTAAGTAGATTTGTTTTTGCTTTGAAAAGCATACGGACCGCATGCATCCGGCTGGATATTTTACCATATGGCCATAGAGGATAATCGGTGAATAAGGAAGACACGAGCAGATGCACCAAAGTGTCCATGTAAAGAAGCTCAACTGTCCAACAGTCCTTGGTCTTCCAAAGGCACCCACTGCGGAGATGTCTGTCAGTTATGGCACGTGGCGGTTAGATGCCGGAGAGGGTGTTGCAGGTGAACAGGACCAGCTGCACAGAGCCAGAGACCTGAGGATTGGACTTGTTACTCTTGTCCTGGAGAGGGAGGCTGTGTTGGGACTGCTGATTGTTGGCTTCTGCAGAGAGGACCACTTGACCCATGAATTCATCCTTCACTATGTTGTGATTCCAGACCTGGGAAGGACAAAGGGATTGTAAAGTAAAAAAAACACACCGAAATGATGAAAAACACCTGGGTGTTTTAGGGCATGTCACTCATCACTCCCCCTCACGGGATGGTGCTTGTGATTGGTTGTTCAGGAAACCAACGCTGTATTATGAGGCCAGGAGAATGTCCTCAGATCTGTGATGGCTCAAAAGTTGACTTGTGGGTTTCATAGGGGGTTTCTCTCTACACTTTTAGGTAACCATAGACAAAACAAGGAAAGGGACATCTAAAGAGACCCTGTCACCAACCTAATAATTGGAGGTAAAAGCACATCAATTTAAATGCCTACTTGCAGTGCTTTTCCTTTCCATAAATGTTTTTTTAATTCACTTGCCATATGCCTTAGAACTTGCTATAAAAGCTGACTACTCCAAGAGAGTCAAATCCAGAGATGAATCAAAATCCCCAGCAATTTCCCCCTACCATGTCCTAGCCCTCTCCTTTACTGGGATTGTCTAATTACTGTCTGTGCTGGTCCAGCTCCTCCACCCATCTCTTCACTTACCCACATAACCTATTATGTAGCTGTCGAAAGAGGTGCAAAGGGGAACACTATTAAGCAGCCATTCTTACTAAGTGTTCCTTGGTAAGAAGAGCTCCTCCAGTGGTTGCTAGGAGTTCCTTCAGCTCTGGCTGATTAACCTCCCATCTGATGGTGCCTGAATAGTTCTGGATCCAAAGCCACTTGGAAGTGTGACACCAGTGATCATTTTAGCTGTATGTAAGGGGGACATTCTTCCCACTGACCACCAATGTAAGGAACATTCTTCCCACTGATCACCAATGTAAGGAGCATTCTTCCCACTGATCACCAATGTAAGGGGCATTCTTCCCACTGACCACCAATGTAAGGAACATTCTTCCCACTGATCACCAATGTAAGGAACATTCTTCCCACTGATCACCAATGTAAGGCATTCTTCCCACTGATCACCAATGTAAGGAACATTCTTCCCACTGATCCCCAATGTAAGGGGCATTCTTCCCACTGATCACCAATGTAAGGTGTATTCTTCCCACTGATCACCAATGTAAGGGGCATTCTTCCCAATGATCACCAATGTAAGGGGCATTCTCCCCATTGATCACCAATGTAAGGAGCATTCTTCCCACTGATCACCAATGTAAGGGACATTCCTCCCACTGATCACCAATGTAAGGAGCATTCTTCCCACTGATCACCAATGTAAGGAGCATTCTTCCCACTGACCACTAATGTAAGGAGCATTCTTCCCAAAGATCACCAATAAGTGTAATTCAACCCACAGACCTTCTCTTCAGCTCACTACATAACCTTAAATATAGCTGTAAGTGAGAAGTAAAGGGTAATACTATAGAATGTCACTTGGCTAAGGCTGCCAACATCACATCCATCATTTCCAAGATGGCAACCAACAGCGGTCTCATGGTTTTTGGATATCTACACAAGGGAGGCCTTTACAGGTAAATAACCTGAATAAAATCCAGAAACTGACAAAAAAAAAAACACTCCACCAAAGGATCCAACGTGTGTTTATTCAGTCATCCAAACTGACCCCAAGACAAGTTACAGACAGGATAGGTTGACGCGTTTCACACTATATTGGTGCCTCCTCAAAACCTATTGGACTACTGGCTCATTACACCTTAAGTAAGGGCTTCCTCCCCCTACACAGATGTCAGGTAATAAGATCAGTAGTGCAAATATCCCAACAAGCAGACTAGGAACACATGTGTGTGTGGATATCATCCCATAAAAAATGTATGATCAAATCATTTGAAACATAAAAAAACAAAACCTTATCACCAAGAGTGAATACATGAGTAATGATTACAAATACATATAGAATTATGACGAAGAAAAAAAAGGAAAAAACCCACATACAGTATAACATGTGAATATGAGAAATAAAGAAGAAAAATAAAAAGGAAATTACCTTAAAGTGGTAGTCAACCCGTGACAACCACTTTAACCTACAGGTAAGCCTATAATAAGGCTTATCTGTAGGGTGCCCTGCATATCTCCCAAACCTGCACGGTTCAGGAGATATGCAGTGTACTGCGTGTGCCCAGGTCACCGGGCACATGTGCAGTGAAGAAACGGCCTCCGTGCCGTTTCCTCACTGAGATCGTGCCGTGACTGGCGGCTCCCGCCCAGTCACAGAGCCGAAGTTGCAGCCCCAGAAGGAACAGGGGCTGAAGATGGACGCCGCCAGCACAAGGGACATCGCAGGCTGTGTTTCCAGGTAAGTGACACATAATGGGCTTCTATGTGATGCATAGTAGCCCATTATGCTTCTACTTTGTTTACTTCCTCTTTAAGGCCTCATACACACGGGCGTTATTAACGTTGCGTTTTTGAGCTGTTTTTACAGCTTAAGAACGCCACACCATGTTATGCAATGGCCTCATACACACGTTGATGTTATTGAGCAGTAAGTGGCGTTGGCATTCTTAAACTGTAAATCTAACGCAGGACCTGCACGTTCCGAAGCTGCAGCGTTATGGTGTTTGACGCTGAGCTGGCAAAACGCTCAATAATACGCATTAGCGCCATAGCAACGTTAGCCGGCGTTTTATGTCTTAAAATGTCAAAAAATTGCAGAGGGAAGTCTTTTAAAACAAAACGCGGCTTAGCGCTGACGCTCAATAATGCGCATTACGCCAATGAAATCGCGTTAATGTTGATTTTTTCCTGACGTTGGTACCGACGTCACAGCTTGTTTTTGCATAAGGCCCGTATATACGAGGCCTTAAAATACAAATAAAAATAAATATAAGAGAGCAGAATAACAAATCCTTGTAGGTTTGGGTTCAATACTTATATCAGCACAGTAATAAAGATGATGGAAACAGATGAACCAACAAATTCTATACAGTATTTGTAAATAATAAAATTATATATATATATATATAAATAAAGAAAAAAAAGAAGAGGATAAAACCACTAAATCCTTGAGTCTGGAAGAATGGAGGCCCCCAGAGCTATATACTACCAGATCAGTATAGATGAGAGGGAATAATAAATCAATAGGTCACAGGGACCATACAAGCGGTGCCTGCGACTATTCCATACAAAATACTGTGGGGACTCTCAGCCCAGAATGAGAACGGACAACGTGAATATACATAATCACATGTCAAAAGTTCTAGACAAGGATCCGGCTTACAGGTGGATGCTCGTGTGTGTGGAGACTGTTGTAGGTATATGTAGACCAAAAGAAGAAGGCGAGACAATAAAGAGGAGAAACGGAGCAGGACAAGGAAAGAGACCAATTTGCACTACTGATCTCATTACCTGACATCTGTGTAGGGGGAGGCAGCCTGTACTTAAGGTGTAATGAGCCAGTAGTCCATTAAGGTTTTCAGGAAGCACTAATACAGTGTGAAACGCGTCAACCTATCCTGTCTAACTTGTCTTGGTGTCAGTTTGAATGACTGAATAAACACACGTTGGATCATTGGTGGAGTGCAGCCATTTTTTCTCTGGATTTGTTGTGGTGGCGAGCCGGGGCTGGCACCGTTTCCTGGATCCTGATTCATCTCACCTGGAGCAGAGATACTTCTCTTGGCTTCACATGAATAAAGTACTTTCAATGTACATATAATCTTTTGGGAATATTCATTTGAATGAATTCAAAATACTAAAAACTACTTACAATGCCATCCACAACTCAGCCCCCAGTTACATCACCAGCCTAAACTCTAAATACCAACCTAATCGTCCTCTTCGTTCTTCAAGATCTCCTGCTCTATAGCTCCCTCATCACCTCCTCCCATGTTTGCCTCCAGGACTTTTCCAGAGCCTCTCCAATCCTATGGAACGCCTTACCCCAATTTGTTTGATTATCTCCTACTCTATTGGCTTTTAGACAACCCCTGAAAACCCTTCTTTTCAGAGAAGCCGATCCTACCCACATCTAACAACTGTATTTTCATTTTCTCCATCAGCTCATCCCCCACAGTTATTACCTTTTGTCCCTCTTGACCCTCCCTTCTAGATTGTAAGCTCTAACGAGCAGGGCCTTCTGATTCCTCCTGTATTGATTTGTATTGTAATTGTCCTGTCTGCCCCTAGGTTGTAAAGCGCTGCGCAAACTGTTGGTGCGATACAAATCCTGTATAATAATAATGATAAATAATATTAATGATTTGGCAACAGTGTATCTTTAAGCTTCTAGCAGGGCCACTACTTGCATGATAGCCCTGCACCCTTAAACGATAACTGTATTTCCATACGGGTTACAGGATATCTGCCCAAGACTTTGGTCCACAGGAAGTCACACAGCCAACTCTCTTGGCAGGTCCTGTACTTATTCAGTCCTATGGAGATGCTGTTCATTGATGGGACACACAGACAGCCCCTCCACAGGAACAGCCTGGAGTTTTCCACGCAAGCAAAAAGGTATAAAACAAGCCAGGAGAGTTTGCTGCAGCAGATGTTGGTAGCATTGGCGGCTGAGGCTACATTTGTTTTTGGGGGGGGGGGGGAGCAAACAAACCACCCCCCCTCAGGTCCACACTCACCCCAGTACGGCTTCACCTCCCAGCTAACCTGATCCACCTCCTGTCCTGATTGGCCAGGAGGAGAAGCCGAAAGAAAATGGTGAATATGGATTTGCTAGTGTCAAGCGGGTGGGTTCAGGGTGCAGAGCACTGCGCCCTGAGCCCGACCTTTTTCAAGCCAATTAGAGACTCAGGTTCTAATCACGTGGCTTGAAAAAGAAAAAAAAAAAACTCATAGAAACCTATCAGTCCAGCGCCCCGCTAGGGGGGCAGCATCCCTTATGGGCTGGCCGCTCCTGGTTGGTAACATGGACAGGCGAAGCTTTTCTTTTGGAGTGGGGTTGCTGAGGGGGGTAAATTAAAGGGGATCTTCACTGCATCTGAGCACCCCAAACCAAAAACACTATTTAATTCATTTTTAATATTCAAGGCAATCTCCCCATCCATCCATGTCTCCATGCTTTATTTTGTTGAAAAATCACTTTGAAAAACATTCCCCTAGCATTTCTGGCTGTGGCTGTCTTGAGTAAGGGCAGATGAGTATTTACATCCTGGATTCCTTTGCCCATACAAGTAAATAAGATACACCTACTGTATTTAAGTGTACTGTATTTGTACTGTCTACCCTCAAGTTGTAAAGTGCTGAGTACTGTTGGCGCTATATAAATCCTGTATAATAATAATAATAATAATAATAATATACCTGCCTATTTACTTATGCTAGCAGCACAAGGATTAAAAATAATCAATGTTGATTGGGAGAGTGAAGTTCCACCAATGAACTGATCATGATCAATACACAAATAATTGGTACACATTAATCAGCTGATCTTTACCTGAACAATAATAGGCTGTCCAGGTTTCTTCCGGAAGAACAAGCCTTTGACATCAAATTTGGGATCCAGGTTGTCCTTGATGACTGGAGACTGAACTTTGGTCCCTTCGCAGCTAATGATGACATAGGGATCAGCACCTTAAAAAAAATATATATATTATATGTTTGGGGGTTCCTGTATAATTATTATAATGGTTATATGTTATATACATGCAGTATCAGCAATGAAAATTCACCTGGAATTTCAAGTTATTTTTTTTTAAATATTGCATAGAGTAAAAGAAAGGTTAACACTCCAATCAGGTTGTATTGCTCTCTGTGTCATTAATGGGGAGAGTCACTCTCTTTATGTGTTCTGTCTTACCTGTAAAGTGATGGGAAACCCAAAATGCTATACATAGTTGTCACCTCCAAACCAAAAGGCGAGGGAGAGATCTTCCCATTAGGACTTTAGTACCAGTGACAACGTGGTGGGGAATTCCACCCATCAAGGCATACGGATTTCTGCATAACTCCTCCCAAGAGGAGCCAACCCACCGGTTTCAACAGGGCCGCAGGCTCTTGAGGAGTACTGAGTCCAGGTGCTGTGACGCTTTCAAGAAGTCCTATAGAGCACCCTGCCAGCCCCTTCCACCAGCCATGATCTGCTTGCTGTGCATAGAGAAGCACACATACCTAGTGATGACATCTGGGTCTAATATAAGGATTAACCGCTTGCCGACAGCATACTGTATATATACTGCGGCAAGGCACCTCTGCTGTGTAGTATCACATAACTAGTACGTGATCCTCAGAGCTGGCGCTAGACTATTTTGCATCCCCCCAAAAAAAATAAAAAAAAACTTCAAAAATATTACCATGATGATACCAGTATATTTAAAAAAGTCATATGATTTGCAGTCCAACTACTGTTAGATTCTAGCGTTAGTGGGCCGGTCCCGATATATAGAGGCTCTTCATCTTTGTATCTTCAGATACACATGAAAGAGCGCACCTGCCCATAGACGGCACGGCTCATGCTCTGAGATGCGTCACTCCGACCTTAGGTGACGTCATTCCGCTGGGGCTGCAGACCACGTGTGCACTCCAGCCCCATCTTACAAGTGTCTGGATGGCTTTCCTAAACACCCTGGGGGCTCCTCGGTGGGTAGTTCTGCACAGCGTCCCGGGTAGGCATGTGCAATTTGTTTCGTTACAAATTCGTCGAAATTCGGCAAATTCGTTAATTCGGAAATATTCGAATTAACAAAAACCCGTTTGACGAATTTTTCCAAAAATTCGAACGTCCGAAAATATGAAAATTTGAAAACCCAAAAATGTGAAAAACTGAAATAACTAATAGTGATTGCTATTAGATTATAGGTATTGGAATTTCCTTCCAAATTTGGCTGTTAGTGAACGTAATGAATACAAATTTATCCAAGGTTACGAATTATTCAAAATGACCAATGGCACATCTAAATGAATGGAACGTAACAAATAACGATAATAATAATAAAATGTTATTAATATTAATTTGTTACGTTACTTTTCCTCTTGTTCTTTGCAAACCAGCAGCTGTGGCTGCGCCCTAGGCGGCTGCCTAGTTTGCCTAGTGGTAGGTTCGGCCCTGGTGGTCCTGCACTTCCAGGTCTGGGGCGTGACCCCTTCCGATGTGATTAGGAACAGTGGGAGCTGATCAGTGGGTACGGTGGACTCCATGTCCGCCAGCACCCGCCAATGCTTCGGTAGAAACAGAAAGATCGCCGTTTTGTCAGTACAGAAGGCATGGATCCTGTGTCTCTGCTAAGCAGGGGGAACTGATCCATGACTTCCCCCAATAGAAGCACCCCCCCCCACAACAGTAAAGCACCGGTTAGGCACACATTTAACCCTTTGATCGCCTCTGATGTTAACCCCTTCCCTGCCAGTGTCATTAGTACAGTGACAGTGCACATTATTTAGCACTGATCACTGTATTAGGTCACTGGTCCCCAAAAAGTACCAAAAGGGTCAGTTAGGGTCCGATTTCTCTGCCACAATATCGCAGTCCCACTATAAGTTGCTGATCGCCGCCATTACTAGTAAAAAAAATTTTTTAAAATCCCATAGTTTGTAGACGCTTTTTAGCACAAACCAATCAATACACGCTTATTGGGATTTTTTTTTTTTACCAAAAACATGTAGCAGAATACAAAATTACCTAAATTGAAGAAATTTGATTTTTCTTTAAAAGAAAGTTAAAAATAATATATTTTTTTTCAAAATTATCTCAATTTTTTTTTGTTTATAGCGCAAAAAATAAAAACCGCAGAGGTGATCAAATAGCACCAAAAGAAAGCTCTATTTGTGGGGAAAAAAGGACGCCAATTTTATTTGGGTACAACGTCGCACGACTGCGCAATTGTCAGTTAAAGTAGCACAGTGCCATATCGCAAAAAAGGCAAAATAAAATCAAAGGAAACTTAAACCTTTAGGATGGACATTGTTGCCGCATACAAGCGTCTTATTACCTCCTTCAGAGTCTTGGCGTTTGAGTCCTGCGGCGCTGACCACGTGCACCTGAGACACCACCTGGGGGAACCCGCACATCCCTGACCAGCAGGTTTTTGGTGGCTCATCTACCGTCAGCTCACTATACAGAGGGACAATCACACATAACAATGTAATGATTAGAGCAGTGTTTTACTTTTCAGAGGTGCATCAGTTATTTCACATAGAATTGTATTCTTTAGGATACCAACCTGTGCCAGTTTAATCACTGACATTGTTTTTCTTATGTCTGTATGATATCCACACAGTGTCTGATATATTCAGGATACAAAGAGAATAGTAATAAAAACCAGAGTATTGCTCAACCTCCAAGTACCAAAAATATCTGTTGTATCCCTGAAGTAACTAGTAGTATGTATAAGAGACCCAGCAGACCGCTCGACACTTGCAAAAATGTGCAATAAAATCATCCTTTATTAGAATACCTAAAAAGAAAGGGGGATCCCCTGTACTTCCTCCATTTAATGGGACTTTTTAGCCAATATATATATATATATATATACACATATAAAAACACACACATATACAGAATCTCAAAAAAGTGAGTACACCCCTCACATCTTTGTAAATATTTTATTCTATCTTTTCATGTGACAACACTGAAGAAATGACACTTTGCTACAATGTAAAGTAGTGAGTGTACAGCTTGTATAACAGTGTAAATTTGCTGTCCCCTCAAAATAACTCAACACACAGCCATTAATGTCTAAACCGCTAACAACAAAAGTGAGTAAACCCCTAAGTGAAAATATCCCAATTAGGCCCAAAGTCTCAATATTTTGTGTGGCCACCATTATTTTCCAGCACTGCCTTAACCCTCTTGGGCATGGAGTTCACCAGAGCTTCACGGGTTGCCACTGGAGTCCTCTTCCACTCCTCCGTGATGACATCACAGAGCTGGTGGATGTTAAGAAACCCTGCACTCCTCCACCTTCCGTTTGAGGATGCCCCACAGATGCTCAATAGGGTTTAGGTCTGGAGAAATGCTTGGCCAGTCCATCACCTTTACCTTCAGCTTCTTTAGCAAGGCAGTGGTCACCTTGGAGGTGTGTTTGGGGTCGTTCTCATGTTGGAATATTGTCCTGTGGCCCAGTCCCTGAAGGGAGGGGATTATGCTCTGCTTCAGTATTTTACAGTACATGTTAGCATTCATGGTTCCCTCAATGAACTGTAGTTCCCCAGTGCCAGCAGCACTTATGCAGACCCAGACCATGAGACTCACCATGCTTGACAGTAGGCAAGACACACTTGTCTTTGTACTCCTCACCTGGTTGCCGCCACGCAGCCTTGACACCAAATACATTTATCTTGGTCTCATAAGACCACAGGACATGGTTCCAGTAATCCATGTCCTTAGTCTGCTTGTATTAAGCAAACTATTTGCAGGCTTTCTTGTGCATCATCTTTAGAAGAGGCTTCCTTCTGGGACATTTACATAAACCACAGTTCCGACGCACCGCCGTTGGTCCACTCCTCATGTTTCTGTTCACACAGAACGGATGACAGTTCGTACCACTCAGAGTACCAGACCCAGACGTATTCACGACGACCGTGACCCCTTGATGTCAAGTAACTCCCTTGGTACTTACGATTGTACATGACATTTTATGACTTCGTCTCGTATTAGGGGAGGGAAGTCCCTGACCCGGTGTCCTGTTATAAGGTTGTACTCTTGCTGGGGTTTGTGTGGAGGTTCCACTGGTGACGGAACGATTTCTTCGAC
>BLSH010549130.1:1295962-1325178 GCA_018402905.1 Glandirana rugosa
CCCCCACACCTCACAGTGCCCAGGCAGCCATCCCTTCTGCCCACCCCTTGTCCGGGCCCTGGGTGCAGTCACTGTTCAGGCAACATATTTCCACCCATCTCAGTTGATTTTTAAAGCGACTTTTGTTAAGCCAGATGGTGCCAACAGTTCCACCCCCAGTTTAAAATTTGGCCCGTTTATCAGGAATTGGTTGACGTTTATGGCCAACTTAGAACTGATAATTATAACAAATAATGCTAATAACAATTAATAAGGAATGTCTCATCTGTTTCTAATGACAAAACTGATCAGATAAAAAAAAATAGAACAACGACATTACGAGAGAAAATGTAAAAAGCTCTTTATTAATAATCATGGGATAAGTTTATATATAAATATATTTTAGAGGAAGCAGATACATTTTAACTAAGATAACAGAGTACACACGTGGCATATTTGTGGCAACTTCACAGCAAAACAGCCAAATAGGTAAACTGCCAAAAAAGTTAATCAAAAGGAATTTGCTGATTGGAAATTAAGGTTTATAGATTAGGTGAAAAACACAGATTTATGAGGATACAATGATGTGCAATCTTGAATGTTTGATTTGTCACTATAGAAGAAACACACATGATTGTCATATCTGCCTTAAAAGTCACATAAAGCTTGTTTTCTAGGTTTGTTTGATTTGTCACTATAGGTTACTTCACAAGATGGCCACTTACACTACACAACAAATGCATGATAAATAAGCCCTCCTATGTTTCAGTTATTCAAGGTCTGGGAAATGAGGTACCTTGTGTGATACAGAAGAACACCAAAGTGTATCTAAACCCAAGAACAAAAATGTGACACTTTCTTAGAAGGCGGCTGCATTATGGTCTTTTTTTTCACGGTCTCCATTTTTACCTGGTGACCTTCCACTAATACACTTCCCATTCCAGGGTGACAACACTCACTGACTGTACTGAATCCATGGTGGAGCTGCGTAGTCACCCTAGGTAGAACTACAGAACATTTCCTCGTCCCTTCTCCATAACATAGAGGGAGTTGTAGCCAATGAAGAGCTCTGGGAACAACGCACAGAGAGCTCCGGAAGATATCTCAAAATAATTATTTTTTTTTCTAAGTGTTGCACATTGAATAGCTATAACATTTTTAATGGTATGTTAAAATACCAAAAAAAAAGAGCAAATAAGAGAAGTTAATTGTTGGAGTTTACATACACTTAAACAGTTAAACTTTTGTTTCTCCTTTCTCATAAGCTTAGTTCACTAAAGAATCAAATCTCAAATACACATAATATAACAAGACTATTGAGCACAAAAAAAAACCCCAAAAAAATCCTAACATTTATGACTTTACAGTGACGGAAAATCAGGTATTTCTGAAGAAAAGTAAAAATAATTAAAATGGAAAATTTAGGGAAATGCTTCAACTTCTGCTTTTTGATTTTTTTTTTTGGTTAGTTGGATCTGTACACAGATATATGTAGCTAATGAAACTATAACTCAACTTTTGTCATAGCGCAGTCACATCATGGTGACTGTGGTGCGCAATGATTGCCACTTTAGCTTTAACACATTCTAAAGTAGTTACTAAGTTGAATTGTTTTGTACAGACTAAGAATATGGCAATAAAAAAAAAAATTGTAGAAATGAAATAGATTACACCAAACAAAAAAAAACATAGAACTTAGTAGTTAACCAACCATATGATAGTCCTTCTCTAGCCTTCAAATAGAGCCAAAATATGAGTCTTTTCAGGCTTTGAAGCCAACCGAACATTGGATATCTGAGGGTTCAGCCCCATCTAAGAAAGTGAGGACGAAGAACATGACCTTTCGAATTTTGGCTAGCTCACACAACCTTTCCCCAAATTCTTGGGCATCTGCCTCATTGCATTCAATCTCAGTCTGTCCTTCTTCCATCCAGAAGATGGCCGATGGGTCAAGGAGCTGGCGGTTCATGAGGTTGGTGAGGTCTGGCGTCCAGTGCTGGGAGGTCCCCGTGATGACCACCTTGCCGGGTGATTTAAGGTCGACTTTCCACCATAAAAATTTAAGTTTCTGCTTACTGAAGTCCAAGCGGTAGATATATTCATTGGCCTTCAATACTTTTTCCCCATCTTGGGGCTTGGCATTCTTTTGTTGGAGACTGTGGGCACGTATACGCATACACTTGGTAAGTTGCATGTCTTCAGTGAAGAAGAGCTCGATTTCTGAATTCTCTAAGGCCATAGTCTTCAGTCTTTTCAAGGAGAACTCCAAGAGGTCTTTTCGTTGTGCAAAGCAGGTATGAACTAAGGCTGTGGTTACCTGAGTCTCTCCTCTTCACCTTCCGCTCTCGCTCCAGTGCTAAGCAACCCACTACATTGAAGCAAGGCCTCCTTGGGGATTATTTGCGGATGCTCTCTTGCCTAATTTACAGCTTAAGAACCACGTAATAGCTTATGTAAGCACATCTACGGGGAACTCAGTAATGGCGTAGGTTACCTTAGAAACCATGCCAGGAGAAAAGAAACGAATAGTACAGTTAACAAGATGCCTTTACTGTACATCTCTGCAAGCCTGACCTGAGGTTCTCTGGAATAGCGATCATAAAGTTTACTCTTATAACATTAACTAGACCAGGGTTTCTAAACTAGGGTTCCTGCAGAGGTCGCTAGGGGTTCTTTGAGCAATGACCATTTTCTGCCTCGATAATTTCCCACTGACACCATTGATCTTTTCAGCTATCTGAAAATTCTTCCCAATGACCACAAGTGTAAGGAGAATTCTTCCCACAAATAATCACACTAATGTATCATGAATTGTAGAAACTGTCATTATTTGCAGGAGTTCCCTGAGACCAGAAATTAATTTCAAGGGTTCCTCCATGTTGAAAGGTTGTGAAAGGCTGAACTAGACCAAAGCTGTGTCCTCTATTAACCACAGCATTGGTGTTGTTCCATTATGGCCATGACTCAGGATGTTAAAATCTGCATCCCAGTTTGTCAAATCAGAGCTCCACATTTAGAAAGAACAAAAAGTACATTGTCAAACTGGTATAAACAAAATTGCAGTTGTTGATTAAGGCTCCATTTACACGGGACGCTATTTCAACCTCCCGTGAATTATTTTTTTTAATAGCTAGTAGCCGGCATCTAAAAAGGCAGTTTTGCCGTGTTTTGCATGTCGCGTTTAGCCGCTTTTGCGTTTAGGAGCGGTTTTTTTTTTAATTATTTAAATTTTTTTTTTAATGGAAACGCCTGTAAATAAAATGGTCCTAGACGTGAGTTACCGCGTTTAGGCGTGTTTAGCAGCGTTTACAAGCTGTTTGGCGTTTCAAATGCCTCTGAACTGGCATCTGAGCTCATTTTATTGCGTATAAAAAAAAGCCTTTAAACTCAACTGCCTGGAAACGACCTTAAACGACCCTGTGTAAATGTACTGATAGGATAACAGAGCAAAGTTCAGGGACAGCTGGAAAAAAAAATGCCCAAATTCCTCTAAACATCCATTTACCAGTAGCAGTGTAAATGAGGCCTAAAAATACTCACCCTAAGAGCTCTGCTCTGTCTACTTGCTGCTAGCAATGTTTGACTTGTTCCTGTAAGCCCAGTCTGTTAATGAAAAACCCCTTGGGGTGTGTCATCATTCCATACTGGGCTGATGGATACTATACGAGTGCCATTCCATCCAAAAGTAAGAAAAGCCCACCATGACGCTGGACAAGAAAGGAATAATCCATCACGTTAAAAGACTAGCTAGAAGTCACCTAGATTCAAGGTAAGTACACATTTTAACAGTATTGAAAGAGAAGGCTTTGAAAGGGTGGGTGTGCATTGTTGCCTACAGAGTAGATTTAGTTTTTTGAGAATAAACAGATTGTTTTGCCCTGCTCTACTCAAACCCTGTTCAATCTCAGTTTTTAAGCAATTGACCAATGGGCAATCTAGCTAAAGAAATCCCTGTGGAAAGTCTGATTGCTTTCTATCGGCTAGAGTTCAACAGGGTTCTGTAAAAAATTGATACAAGTTTGCCAGTTGACCAAATTTGTTAATGACTGGTTACCTTTAATCTAAAACTTCTAATTGTACTGGGGATCAAAAGATTGTTGAAATTGCATGAACATTGTTATGCATATGGTCAGCATAACAGCTTTAGAGGGTGGTATCCAGAATTCAGAAACACACAAAAAAAGAGTTATTCAATTATTCAATGCAAGACCTTACTGTTATAAGTGGAACTAAACTATCTGATTACCACAAAATTGAAAACATCATTTTTAATATTCAAAGCAACCTCACCCACCAATCCATGTCTCCGTGCTCTATTTTGAGGAGAAACCACTTCTAACCCCACCCATAGCATGTCTAACTCCAGCCATTGTGAGTAAGGGCAGATGATTCATGTAACATTTACTTTTTGGAATCCATCTGCATTTCGCTCAGACATGAAGGCAGGAGGGTGTGCTTAGCTGAGAAAGCCCTTCCTCCAGATGAAAAAATGTCCATGAAGACTTCTAGAATGTAAACAGGGTAAAACGGAAGGGTGGTGGTGTCTGTCTCTATGTGAGAAGTGATCTCAAAGCGAGTGTGAATGAGGACCTAGTTGATTGGGAGTGTGATGAGTCTGAAGCATTATGGGTAGATCTGTATATGGGTGGGCATACTACAAAGGTTATCACTGGAGTTTTTTATAGACCTCCCATTGTTAAAGAGGAGGTGGAGACTCTGCTCCTTGCACAGAAGGAAAGAGCTGCAAGGGCTGGGACAGTGATAATAATGGGGTATTTTAACTACCCACAAATTAACTGGAGTAATGGCACTGCTGGGACAGTTAAAGGGCAATCATTTATAAACCTATTACAGGACAATTTTATGATCCAGTTTATTGAGGCCCCATCTAGGAATGACGCTTTGCTGGACCTGGTAATCTCAAACCATGCAGAGCTTATTACCAATATTCATATAAAAGAACATCTGGGTAACAGTGACCATAACATGATTTCATTTAATGCAAGCTGCAAGCAACAAACACATACGGGAAAGATAAAAAAATGTAATTTTAAGAGAGCAAATGTTACAAGGATGAGGGCTGCTCTCCAGGACTTAGACTGGGAGGGAATATTGACATCGATGAACACAGAACAGAAATGGGAATTTTTCAAAAAGACTGTATGAAAACTCACTGCAAAGTATATTCCCATGGGCAATACGTTTAAAAGGTTAAAAATAAAACCTATGTGGCTCACGGCCAAAGTTAAAAAAGGCTATAAAATAAGAAAAGAGCATTTAAAAAATATATAAATGAAGGAACACTATCATCTTTTATATGTTACAAAGAATATAACAGAATATGTAAAAAGGAAATCAAGGATGCAAAAATTCAAAACAAATGACAGATTGCAAAAGATAGGACAAACCACAAAAAAATCTTCAAATAGATTAATAGTAAAAAGGTCAGGTCTGAGCATGTAGGCCCTTTACAAAATAATCTAGAGTGCGTGACTGGGGACAAAGATAAGGCAAACTTATTAAATTCATTCTTCAGCTCTGTGTATACAAAGGAGCATGGGGAAGCTCACATCCATAATGGGGGTGGTAGTGACACAGCCCCAAATGATCCACAATGGCTCAAAAGTGAAATGGTCCAGAAGTATTTAGACAGAATAAAAGGTAGATAAAGTACCTGGACCAGATGGCATCCATCCACGAATCCTAAAAGAATTGAGCTCTGTCATTTCAAAGCCATGGTATCTGTTTTTTAGGGACTCATTAATGACTGGAATAGTACCACTGGATTGGCGTAGGGCCAATGTGGTGCCCATATTTAAAAAGGGATCAAAGTCTTTACCAAGTAACTATAGACCTGTTAGTTTAACTTCTATAGCTGGGAAGATACTGGAGAGTTTAATAAAAGACCACATAGAGGAGTTCTTGTTGGAAAAAAATGATTTAAGCAACAGTCAGCATGGATTCACGAAAGACAGAAGTTGGCAAACAAATCTGATTTCTTTTTATGAGGAGGTAAGTAAAACCTTGGACAGAGGGGTGGCTGTGGACGTGGTATACTTGGATTTTGCGAAAGCGTTTGACACCGTTCCCCACACACAGCTAATGTGTAAGGTAAAGTCTACAGGCTTGGTAAGATCAGATTGTAAATGGATAGAAAACTGGCTAAGACCGAATTCAGAGAGTAGTGGTTAATGATTCTTATTCTGAATGGTCTAAATTATCAGTGGTTTACCCCAAGGTTCAGTGTTGGGACCCTTACTTTTCAATATATTTATAAATGATATAGGGTCTGGGATTAAAAGTACCATTTCAGTGTTTGCAGATGACACCAAGCTATGCAGTGGAATAACGGTCCTTACAGGATGTCTCCAACTTACAAGTAGACCTCAATGTAATGTTTAATTGGGCGACTGTGTGGCAAATGAGGTTTAATGTTGATAAATGTAAAGTTATGCATTTGAGGGCTAAGAATATGCATGCATCATACATACTAGGGGGAGTACAACTGGGGGAATCCATAGTGGAGAAGGATCTGGGGGTTTTGGTAGATCATAAGCTTAATAATGGCATGCAATGCCAAGCTGCGGTTTCCAAAGCAAGCAAAATCCTTTGTATTAAGAGAGGTATGGACTCCAGAGATACAGACATTATTTTGCCCCCCTGTACAAATCATTAGTAAGACCTCATCTGGATAATGCAGTTCAGTTTTGGGCACCAGTTCTCAAAAAGGATATTGGGGAACTGGAGAAAGTGCAGAGAAGGGCAACCAAACTAATAAGAGGCATGGAGGAGCTCAGCTATGAGGAAAGATTAGAGGAATTGAATTTATTCTCCCGAGAAGAGGAGATTAAGGGGGGATATGATCAACATGTACAAATACATAAGTGGTCCATATAGTGAACTTGGTGTTGAGTTATTTACTTTAAGGCCATCACAGAGGACAAGGGGGGCACTCTTTATGTCTAGAGGAAAAAAGATTTCATCTCCAAAAAACGGAAAGGTAGACTCCCTCCAGAGGTGGTTTTGGCCAGCACGGTAGATTGCTTTTAAAAAGGCCTGGATTCTTTCCTTAATGTAAATAATATAACTGGATACTAACATTTTTAGGTAAAGTTGATCCAGGGTGAATCCGATTGCCTCTCGGGAGGGGGGGGGGGGGGGTCAGGAATTTTTCTCACCCGCTATAGCAAATTGGATGATGCTTTGCTGGGGTTTTTTGCCGTCCTCTGGATCAATTGTGGGTGAAGGATTGTATATGGGATTGTATGGTTATATATAATTTTTCTATTCTTTTTTTTTTGGTTTAACTAGATGACTTGCGTTTTTTCAACCTATGCTATGTATGACATTGTTTAGGCCAGAAACCAAATGAAGAACGTAAAAAAAATAAAACCAAATAACTATAATATACTGTCCTACCTATCCATTAAAGCTAGCAGTTTTCATGTCTGGCTGCATCTTCATCCTTTCATAGATTACTATACAGTGGGGTTGATTTACTAAGGGGAAATAGAATGTACATTATGGAAGAGCAGTTGCACGCTGCATGTGAAGTTGCTCCACAGCTTAGAAAATGAGGTGAAGCTTCACTTTGCAAAGATTACCCAATCACATGCAAGGCAAATAGAAAAAAAAAAAACCCAGCATTTTTGTTTGCCCATGATTGGATGATGGAAGTCAGCAAAGCTTCCCCTCATTTACTAAGCTCTGGGGCAACTGCACTTGCAAAGTGCACAGTCTATTTGCCTTTATAGTCCTAAGACTCCCTGACCAATCGGTGTCAGGACAGGACCCTCTTCCTGATTGGTCGGGAGAAGAATCAGGAAGACAATAGCGAATATTAATTTGCTATGGTCACACAACTCAGTGGGCTCAGAGCTCTGCGCCCCAAGCCCACCTTTTTTTAAACCAATTAAAGCCTCAGGATCTAATCATATGCTTTAAAAAAAAAAAAAAAACATTTGAATCCATGCATCCGGCGCCTGCATGTAGATTAGGGGCCGGGCACATGGATTAGGAGGGCGGTGCCCCTAATCCCCGTATGGACGGGCCGCCACTGCTCAGCATAGAGCCCAGTTGGGGGAGAAGTAAACCTGCTGTCCTATGATGTAGGATATTACTCTATCCTGGCATAAAATACATACTGGGCTTGATTAACTAAAACTGGATAGTGCAAAATCTGGTGCAGCTGTGTATGGTAGCCAATCAGCTTCTAACTTCAGCTTGTTCAATTAGACTTTGACAATAAGGCCTCACACACATTGGACATTTTTACAGCTGCCGTTTTTAGTGTAGTGGGTGCCCCGATAGTTCTGCAGCTTCTGCCAAGCCGCCACCGCAAATACACAGGCTCTACTAGCTGGGAGAGCCTGCAAGGGATTTCTTCCACTCCCTTTTGCTGTTTCTGTGTGCAGAGCAGGACACACATACAGGGATCAGGTTACACTGCTGCTCTCCTGTATTCCTTGTGCATAGGAAGAAAGCCAATAGAAGGAACAGTTACAGGAGCCAATCCAAGGGACTTTAACAAGCTGCAGGAAGTAGCAGCAAAGTACTCTGGAATAAGAAGTCCCCTGAGAGAGCTGCCCCACTGACTTTTAAAGACACAGAACTACAAATCTCAGAGGGCTCTGCAAAAGCAGAGGGCTGGCTAAGGACTCCATTTTGAAAGGCTGGGGAGTTCTACCTGAGGTAGAGGAGACAGATGTGACCTGAGAGGCTGCTGTTGCCCACAGAGGAGATCCATCCAGCCACATTTCCAGAGTGTGCTGATCCTGCCACAGCTCCAGGAATGGCAGTGATCGTTCAGGCAAGACCCTGTGTGAATGGTGGTGGGACCGTGGCCTACTCACACCAGCCTAGCAGTTCAACGGCTTTGCAGTGCTACAGCGAGTATCTAGGAAGACCTGCCCTGTGGCAGCAGAGCCCGTTCTTGATTCCTGTAGTCAGTTTGGACGATCGATCCAGAAGACAACCGCGGAGAGGGGGCGGTGAAAGCCGGTCTTAGTAGCCAGAGAGCTGGAGAGGACATCATCTCCATCCTCATCATCATCTTCATCCACAACAGCAGACTCATCTTCTTCATCAATTGATCCTGTGTGTGAGCGGGTGGATGCCCATTACCTGCTTAAACAGTCTCACCATAGTTAGAGCCTAGATCACTGCACACAGGAGGAATGTTTGAATATAAGCAGTTGTGCCCCTTTCCTTGATTTCTGTTACTTCGTTCCACAATAAAAGTGGACAAAATGACAGTGGACATGATCGTGATCTACTGATCCCTGTCATCGGGATCAGTGAGATCTGTCATACCCCTGCCAGTCCAGCCCCCACACAGTTAGAACACAGTGAGGGAACACAGTTAACCCCTAGATCTCCTCCTGCAGGTTAACCCCTTCCCTGCCAGTGACAGTTATACAGTAATCAGTGTTTTTTTTTTTAGCTCTGATCAATGGTCCCAAAAAAAGTGTAAAAAATATCCGGTCTGTCCGCTGCAATATCGCAGTCTCGATAAAAATCGCAGATCGCCGCCATTACTATAAAAAAAAAATTGTAAAAAAAACGCCATAAATGAATTCTCATGGTCAGTAAATGCGGCAACATTTGCGCAAGCCAATCAATAAACGCCAATTGCGATTTTTTTTTTTATGCCACAAATATGTAGAAGAATATATATCGGCCAAAACTGATGAATACATTTGTTTTTTTTAATATTTTTTTTTTTTGGGACATTTATTATAGCAAGAAGTAAAAAATATAGGTTTTTTTTTTTCAAAATATTGTCGCTCTTTGTTTATAGCGGTGATATCTAATGTGACGCAGAGGGGATCAAATACCACCATAAGAAAGCTCTATTTGTGGGGAAAAAAAAGGATGTCAATTTTGTTTGGGTACAACGTCGCACGACCATGCAATTGTCAGAGCGACGCAATGCTGAATCGCAAAAAAGTGCTCTGGTCATTAAGGGGGTAAATCCTTCTGGGACTGAAGTGCTTCTGCGGGGGATAGCGCTACATTAGCTTCAGGCATTTTTTTTTTCGGCAGACAATAAACTCCCCAGCATGTTATCCTATGTGTCCATGCACACATAGGCTGTTACCAGTGTTTTATGGCAGGGGCATTTTCTGGATGGAAAAAAAAGAAAAGAAAAAACTAGTGGTTTTTAAAAGGAGTCTTTCAGCTTTAAAAATGCTTAAAAACATGGCTATTCTGCATTTATCAGCGTTTTTGAGCCATAAGCTTTTGTGAGAGTATAGTTTTGCTAAAAAAAAAAAAAAAACTGAAAAACGCTACGGCAAAACCACTGCAAAACTCATTCTACAGAGAACGCTACTGGCGTTTATATAACGTCTGATGTGCATGAGTCCTTAACGCTGGAAGCTGATTTTCTGGAAGCTGGTTTCTTTGCAGAGCTGCACCAGAAACCTCTGTTCTCTATTTAAAACCCAAAATAAATTTTTTTTTGGAAAACAAGTTTAATTAAACTCTTTTGTAAATCAAAAAATCATGGTTTAGTAACAGTGGATAGTAAGGCTACTTCTGTACAACTGATCAAGGTCCCCTCCCAGCATCAATGCTCCAGTGCTAAGGGACACCAGTACTGGTGTCATGTCCCACCAACCCTTGGCCATTCACGAAATGCAGCCTGTGGCGACACCGTGGTCATGCATTTTACTAATAATTGAACATTATAAGGGGCAGAGACCTGGAGAAATAATGTCAGTGGTGGACGTAAAGTACACTGTACCATCCAAAGCCCAAGAGATGTGCTATTCAAAGCAGCATTAGCACAGACTAAGTCCCAGGGTCAGGCCAAGGGATAGACAAAAAAGGTGACTGCTTTGGTCATTTCAGAAGAAGTGGAGGGGGTGCAGAAAGGGCAAAATGCAATCTATGCTGCTGAAGTAGTCCACTGTTCATGGGAGGGGTTGCATTTTAGCCTTTCTGCCTTGGGTGCCCAAAGATGCCTTGTCCTGGCACTTCTAAGCCCTCTTATGCTATGGAAATTATGGAGTTAATCCTGGACAGGCTACTGTGTGGCGAAAATTTCTATACATTGTGAGTTAGGAGATCCTTTGTGCCTCTGAAGCTCATTAGATGGTACAGAGGAATACCCTTAGCTGACCATGGAATGACTCAGCTACAGAAGAGAATAATATATTGTGACAGTAATCGAATTTCTTGAGGTCACATTACTGCTTTTGTAAGAACAGATCATAAACTTCCAATTTAATCTTATTAAAAAAAGGGAATTAAGAATTGGCAACAGTGATCATTTACGTCTGAAGGCGAATATTCATGGTAGAATCCATTCAAAAGTAATATTTTGGATTTGGGTTGATATCCGTCAGTTTGGCTCAACCATCAGCTGCTTATATTTATGAGACCCCTATAGATCAGCACTCCAAATTCTCTCCAAACAATTTTCCAGCTACCACCATCATTCTGACATAGCAAACCAGGTCTCACTCACCCAGTTTCTTCTCTTATTTCACAGCATAATGTAAAGGGTAGAGGGTAATTGCCTGTGAATCAGTGGCGGCCCTTGCATTAGGGTGCAGGGGCTCCTTCCCCCTAATCTACATGCAGAGCGCCGGACACATGGATTCCAATGGGGTATTTATTTTTTGGAAGCATGTGATTAGAGCCAGAGGCTCTAATAGACTTCAAAAAAGGGTGGGCTCAGGGAGCAGACCACCGCGCCCACCCACTTGTGTGACAATAGCGAATATTTGCTATGGTCTTCCTGATTGTCCTCCCGGCCAATCAGGAAGCTGGTCCTGAGACAGATTGGCCAGGGAGTCTTAGGACCCACTTCCTGTTGGGCCGGAAGCAGAAGCAACTGCCCAGCTCTTCCCTGGAGCCTACAACCTGTAAGGAGCAGCATTGGCCTCTTTCCTGGAGCATCGGCCTCCTAAGGTAAGGCCATTAATTGCCTCCATCCATCTGCCAGGAGGGGGGGGGGGGTCAGGGTGTTTGCCACCCTCCACCCCCCCCCCCCAAATATCGAGCACCAGCCGACACTGCTTTAAATCGTGCAAATAGGGCACAGAGCCACAAACTTCAAAAAGCTCTAAAACCGACAAAGAATGCCTGAAACCGATTTTGGGTGGTCTTAGCCTGCAAATGGCAATTTTGCCCAAAATAAATTTGTTTAGCAACAAAAACTTAGCCAGAAGGTAACTGAGAACTCCACCACACATCAACCCCCCCCCCTTTTCCATTCAGGTGTTTACTTGCCTACTAGTAAGAGCAGCGGCCAGGTGTTTAGATCTTTTATACCAACGTTTTTTACAATGATGGCTATAGAATAACTACTCATTGACGTAAATGGGGCTGATCCCTTAGAATTTATAGAATAGGTGTAAGGCTGTACTCAAGATAATGGGGATTTATTCTGCAGGTGATGCTAGCACCTGAAAAGATTTTGGTCAAAAAAAAAAAAAGAAAGAAGTTTGCTTCCCCATTGCCCTTCCTCCTCATTTCCCCCGGGTCAATCAAAAAAAAAAAAACATCAACCGTAACATGGAAGCCTGGGCTGCCCAATGGTGCATTTATTTCTATGCAATGAGGAAGAGGGACAGGTAGCCAAGTGACACAAATGGGACTTACCTTGGGGAGGAAGGAGGGCAACAGTGATTATAGCAGCTCCTATTGACTCCATCAGCCAATCAGCCTTTGCTTAAACCTAAGTACCACCCCTTCCCACCCCTCAGCTTTCAGACCATGCACTCTCATTGTAAGACTTGTCTTAGCTTTCAGCTGGCATGTAGCCAATTTATATAAGCAGGCATCTGTAGCCATGGCCCAACCCCTAAAGGCCTAAGGATGACCTCCAGAGTCAGGGAAAGCTGACATCCATCTTCATAAAGTGGGTTACTACGCATGGTGGGTGCAGATAGAAGAATTCAGTTGGGCGTCAGACACTTTGATGATGCAGAACAAAAGAGATTTATTTTCTCTTAAAGAACTGGGGAGAGAGGGTTAGGGCCAGGACACCCTTTGAGAAGGTGCAAAAGCACTTAGACTCAGACACTCACAAAAATAGGACAATAGGGTAGTTGGCCATTCAAAAAATGCAGCCTGTGGTGACACCGTGGTCATGCATTTTATTAATAATTGAACATTGTAAGGGGCAGAGACCTGGAGAAATAATGTCAGTGGTGGACATAAAGTACACTGTACCATCCAAAGCCCAGGAGATGTACTATTCAAAGCAGCATTAGCACAGACTAAGTCCCAGGGTCAGGCCAAGGGATAGACAAAAAAGGTGAATGTTTTGGTCATTTCAGAAGAAGTGGAGGGGGTGAAGAAAGGGCAAAATGCAATCTATGCTGCTGAAGTAGTCCACTGTTCATGGGAGGGGTTGCATTTTAGCCTTTCTGCCTTGGGTGCCCAAAGATGCCTTGTCCTGGCACTTCTAAGCCCTCTTATGCTATGGAAATTATGGAGTTAATCCTGGACAGGCTACTGTGTGGCGAAAATTTCTATACATTGTGAGTTAGGAGATCCTTTGTGCCTCTGAAGCTCATTAGATGGTAGTGGAGGGGGTGCAGAAAGGGCAAAATGCAATCTATGCTGCTGAAGTAGTCCACTGTTCATGGGAGGGGGTGCACTTTAGCCTTTGTGCCGTGGGTGCGGTGTGGTGAAAATTTCTCCTTAAATACATTGTAAGTTAGGAGATCCTCTGTGCCTCTGAAGCTCATTAGATGGTACAGATGAATACCCTTAGCTGATCATGGAATAACTCTGCTACAGAAGAGAATAATATATTGTGACATTAATGGAATTTCTTGAGGTCACATTACTGCTTTTGTAAGAACAGATCATAAACTTCCAATTTAATCTTATAAAAAAAAAAAGGAATTAAGAATTGGCAACAGTGATCATTTACGTCTGAAGGTGAATATTCATGGTAGAATCCATTCAAAAGTCTTACAGGCCTTCACACTGAACGGTGCCTGACGAGAACTACTTCCTTTAGTACCGAACTTGTATTTTTGACTTCAACACAGATCTGTACACATACCAAACTTGGTATCCCCACTGTGTAGACCTCCATCTCGCATCCTCCCGCTGCAGCTTCCTGAGCTTGAACTCACAATCTCTTAACAAGACTCCAAGGTCCCTTAAATTTCACACAGCCAACCACTGTATCTTCCAAGTGTCCCCACGCTGACCTGCTGGGTCCCTTACTTGGCTCTTCAGCCCATCTGCTAAACTCTTGCAAGCGTCAACCCTGCTATCTTGCTGGGTCCCTAGCTTGACTCCACTAAGACTTTCGCTCTCAGACTGAACTCTGGCCTCAGATAACAGGAGCGTTGTCCCTTGAGGGTGACAGTTTCCCCTTTACCTCTGACCCTGGTTCACGCTTTGCCTCTGGCGACAGGAATGGTTGTCCTCCATTAGCAACTCTGTCCCTTCACCTCCGACACAGAGGGCTTCTCCGGCTGGCAGAACCTGTGCAACTTGGTTATGCTTCCGACATGAAGCCCCAACCTCACGCTGCTGCTTCTTGTCCTGGGTAGGCCTCAGACTGCCTAGCAACCAGGCATTCCCAGATAGGTCCCAGGTTTCTAACCTAGCAGCCGGGAGGCTTTAACACACGTCCACCCAGACAGCCATCCAGATGGCACAGAACACCGATCACCTGATTCCTCCCAAATAAATATGCTCTCCCAGCAGGCTATGGGGCCTAAGAAACCCCCTGCCAATTGGCTAGAGCAACCCATCCATTCATATTCCAAGTTCATATGCACCTTATCATTCCAATGCTATAAGTAACCGTGCCACCCAGTGGCAGAGGAGAGAGGTGCATCAAACTCAGAGTTAGGAAAAGAATCAGGAGATCCCCTAACAATTGGCCAGGCTAATTACCACCCAGCAAACTAAATTTGATAGCATCCCTGTTCAAGACCAGGGTGCTACACTTCTCATATAATTACACTAGCGGAGTTATTGGTCTATTGTTTTCAGAGTTGTGGAAAACATTTACAGTTTATAGTGCCTCTGATGGAATACCTCCCCCCATGTATTTTATGAAAACAGAGAAAAAGGTAAGTAAATATTACACTGTGTTTGCCATGTAATTTGCTGTATGAATCACACACTGGAATAAACAATGAATTTCAACTCTCCGGGGAGTCAGGGGGCACCTCAACGCCTCTTGGCAACTGCAGAGGCAAACCAAATCTAATGAGTCCTCTATGGACTTTTCTGACCTACGTGTGTGATCCCATGGGAGAGAATAACACAGCTACAGTTGAAAAGATGATATCGGAGCCAATCCCATACTCCATCTATAGCTGGGTGTGTGACAGTGTACAGTAACAATATTTGCGAAAAAAGCTTATTAAAATATACATGTTGACAGACGTCTAATTACACAGTTCCAACACAAATCTGTGGACGGTCTTGCTTGCCAAAAAAAAAAAAAAACAGTAATCCTGTTCAACAAGCTTTCTAATTCAAACACTATACATAGTCCTGGCCATTCATTTTTTCCCACTACAGTCAAAGCAATACATCATGCTCAAGGCTGTGATTGGATAGTATGCAAACAAATGGCGACCACCCCAACATATAACTGGCCTTTACAGCAAGGAGCACATAGAAGAGCAACACATTTCAAAGAAATAAACCAAAATTCCCAGCTCAGTTACCAGCCAGCCTGTGACAAACCGATTTTACCCTGTATAACAGTTTGAGTTAAAAACAAGGGGTTTCGTTTGCACACATTTGTAAACACGTGCGTAAGCTGCAGCAGCCACGTAATAGCACCCCAGTGTACTGCAGTCCTAACTCTATAACTTGAGAGACTCCACAGTTGTCACCTCCCCTCCCTGTCTCTTTTGCCAAGTTTATGTATTTTTGAAAGAGAAGGAGTGCCAAACACACACTAAGAGTTCACGTATGCTCTTTAACCACTTCAGCCCTGGAAGGATTTCCAGCTTTAGGACCGGAGCCCTTTTTGCGATTCGGCACTGCGTCGCTTTAACTGACAATGGCGCAGTTGTGCGACGTTGTACCCAAACGAAATTTGCGTTCTTTTTTCCCCACAAATAGAGCGTTCTTTTGGTGGTATTTGATCACCTCTGCGTCATTTCTGATCGCCACTATAAACAAAAGAAGAGCGACAATTTTGCAAAAAAACCCCCCCAAATTTCTTACTTTTTGCTAAAATACAAATCCAAAAAAAAAAAAAATATAAAAAAACAATTTTTTTTCACCGTTTTTGGCCGATTTATATTCTTCATATTTGCGATAAAAAAAAATCGCAATCTGCGTTTATTGATTGGTTTGCGCAAAAGTGGTCGCGTTTATGGGGGATGAGAATTCATTTTAGGGGTTTTTATTTTTTTTTTATTTTTTACTAGTAATGGCGGCGATCTGCGATTTTTAGCGGTACTGCGATATTTCAGTGGACATATCGGAACATTTTAACACTTTTTTGGGACCATTGGCATTGATACAGCGATCAGTGCTATAAAAATGCACTGATTACTGTGTAAATGCCATTGGCAGTGAAGGGGTTAACCTGCAGGGGGCGCTCTAAGGGTTAACTATGTTCCCTGGGCGTGTTCTAACTGTGTGGGGACTGCCCTAACAGGAGAAGGGAAGTGCTCACAGCCTCCATGTACAGGAAGGCTGTGATCACAGCCCTTCCCCCTTCACAGAACGGAGGTCCGTGTTTACATACACGGACCTCCGTTCCTTCACTCCGGGGGGGGGGGCATCGCGGGTAGCCGGCGGCAATCGAAGCTGCTGCATCCGCTCCCTGGCCCCCCCCGAACACAGTGAGCTTGCGTGCGCGCCTCCGGCGACGCGCGCGCGCTCACTAGGCTCTGTCTCCCGGCCGCCGTCATATGACGGCGTTTCGCGTTACAGAGCCACTCTGTCGCAGTCATTTGCCGATCAGCCGTCGGCAAGCGGTTAATAGTCCACAAATGGCAAACAGCAGGGCTTTTTTTTCCTCTGAGAATGGGTACAGGGACTCCCCCCACCTTCTGAGTCACCCTTCATCTCTGCCCCCTACCCAGCTCTGAGCACGGTCTCTTGGCTCCACACCCCCTACCCACTCCCCACTATCGCCCCTTTTAGAGAACAAAGAACCAAGTATCCTTTTGTGCTACTAAGTAATTTGTATGGAATTTGATAGACCCCACCCCAGCAACAGTAGACCCCCCCCCCCCACACAACAACAGACCTGCCCCCCCCCCAGTAACAATGGACCCCCCAAAACAAAACACCACACCAGCAACAATAGACCCCCAACAGCAACAACAAATCTAGCAGCCAGCATCAATAGATCCCTCAGAATCCAACATCAAAAGACCCCTGGGGATGCCGGAACTACATTCCCGCTGAAAAAAAGCCCTGGCAAAACAGTATAACCACAATAGGAGGTCCCACAAAACGTGTTGGTTTTTTGTGGTTATATGGCTGCCATTTGGGGATCATTAAAATAGATACTTGGACTAATATTGTGTCTTTGGCATGGCTTCAGGTTTGAATATTCATATACTACTTAAGCCTAGTATCCCCTTGACTAGTAATACTCTTGGTTATGGAGAGCTGCTGATACAAGACCATTTTAGGCACACAAATTAAAAAAAAAAAAAAAAAAAAAACTTGGGCACAGTGCCACATGCCACACCTACCCCCAGTTAAATTTATTTTTCCAAGTGGTCAACCCAAAAGATGTCTCTTTCCTTCCCCTTCTGTCTCCCAGCTCCACCTACCCCTGTCTTCCTACCAAAGTGCATGCCTAACCTTTACTCAAATGTGTCACCTTTCCCCTCACCCCTCCCCGTGTCTCTTTTGCCAAAATGTCAGCCTCCCCTTGCGCTATCTTTCCCAGAGTGGTTGTCCTCCCATCCCTGTCTATTCTCAAGAGGTCTCCTTTTTTCTCTTCTATTCTGTTTTCAATCCATAGGTGTGCTCAACCTATTGAACTAAGGTGTAAACCCCAAAGCTCAAACACACGTGTGTGTGTGTGTGTGTGTGTGTGTGTGTGTGTGTGTGTATATAGAGGTGTATAGAGATATACAGTATTTCACAAAAAAAGAGTATACCCCCAACACTGAAGAAATTACAATTTGCTACAATGTAAAGTAGTGAGTGTACAGCTTGTATAACAGTGTAAATTTGCTGTCCCCTCAAAACAGCTCAACACACAGCCATTAAATCTAAACCGCTGGTAACAAAAGTGAGTACACCCCTAAAAAAAAAAAAAGTGTCCACATTGGGTCCAAAGTGTCAATATTTAGTGTGGCCACCATTATTTTCCAGCACTGCCTTAACCTTTTTGGGCATGGAATTCACCAGAGTTTCACAGGTTGCCACTGGAGTCCTCTTCCACTCCACTGTAACATCATCACGGAGTTGGTGGATGTTAGAGACCTTGTGCTCCTCCACCTTCCCTTTTAAGATGCCTCACAGATGCTCAATAGGGTTTAGGTCTGGAGACATGCTTGGCCAGTCCATCACCTTTACCCTCAGCTTCTTTAGCAAGGCAGTGGTAGTCTTGGAGGTGGGTTTGGGGTCGTTATGTTAGAATACTGTCCTGCGGCTCAGTCTCTGAAGGGAGCGGATCATGCTCTGCTTCAGTATGTCACAGTACATGTTGGCATTCATGGTTCCCTCAATGAACTGTAGCTCCCCAGTGCCGGCAGCACTCATGAAACCCCAGACCATGACACTCCCACCACCATACTTGACTGTAGGCAAGACACACTTGTCTGTACTCCTCACCTGGTTGCCGCCACACACGCTTGACACCATCTGAACCAAATAAGTTTATCTTGGTCTCATCAGACCACAGGACATGGTTCCAGTAATCCATGTCCTTAGTCTGCTTGTCTTCAGCAAACGGTTTGTGGGCTTTCTTGTGCATCATCTTTAGAAGAGGCTTCCTTCTGGATGACAGCCATGCAGACCAATTTGATGCAGTGTGCGGCGTATGGTCTGAGCACTGACAGGCTGACCCCCCACACCTTCAACCTGTGTAGTAATGCTGGCAACACTCATATGTCCATTTCCCAAAGACAACCTCTGGATATGATGCTGAGTATGTGCACTTAACTTCTTTGGTTGACCATGGCGAGGCGCTGTTCTGAGTGGAACCTGTCCTGTTAAACCGATGTATGGTCTTGGCCACCATGCTGCAGTTCAGTTTCAGGGTCTTGGCAATCTTCTTATAGCCTAGGCCATCTTTATGTAGAGAAACAATTCTTTTTTTCAGATCCTTAGAGAGTTCTTTACCATGAGGTGCCATGTTGAACTTCCAGTGACCGGTATGAGAGAGTGAGAGCGATATACACCAAAATTTAACACACCCGCTCTCCATTCACACCTGAGACCTTGTAACACTAATGAGTTACATGACACCAGGGAGGGAAAATGGCTCACTACTTTATTTTGTAGCAAAGTGTAATTTCTGCAGTGTTGTCACATGAAAAGATAGAATAAAATATTTACAAAAATGTGAGGAGTGTACTCACTTGTGTGAGATAATGTGTGTGTGTATATATATATATATATATACACATACACACACACATATTTATATATACACACACACACACACACACCATCAAACAACATTCTAAAATATAATAAAACCTGGACAGTGTCAGTAAGGCAGAGGTTTGTGTCAGTAGGGCAGTGGATGGTATCAGTAGGGCAGTAGTAGCCAGCGGGGCAGTCGTCAGCTGGGCAGAGAATGGTGTCAGCAGGGCAGTGGATGCAGTAGGGCAATAGTAGTCAATAGGGCAGAGAACAATTTAAACAGGGCAATGAACGGTGTCAACAGGGCAGTGGATGCAGTAGGGTAGTAGTAGTCAGTAGGGCAGAGGACAGTGCCAGTAGTTTATATTTTTAATTATTTTTATTATTTTTTTCTTTTTTTTTTTAGGTGCCCCATTGGAGAGCTTTGGTGAAATATCAGGGGTTTAAACAGACCCCTGATGCCTCACTATTGACACAGGACCTGGATTCCCCATTCTCGCTCTCTGCAGTCTCAGCTACACTAGACAGTAAATGAATGGGAAGGGTTCTGTGAATGAACGGGAAGTTCTATGTGCTGAGCGGCTTCCTGTTCATTGACAAACTGCGGGGGAAGGTGTTTGGTCCAGGGAGAGTCTGCACTAAGGTTGCCACCTCATCCCTTTAAACCCAAACATATTAATTACACAGGTTCTGTGGCTGATTAAGGTGGTAATTAAACTCACTTGGTGCCTTATCTGCATTAAGTTAGCCTCAGAACCTGTGTAATTCATATGTGTTCGGATTTAAAGGGATGAGGTGGCAACCTTAGTCTGCACCACATAGGGTGATTAGGTTATGCCCAGCGCAATCAAGCTGGGGCTGATATCCTCAACTCAGAAGTGTATAAAGAAAAAAAGGAGTGACACTGGCAAATTTATCTCAATGAAAAATTCCTTAAAGTGTCCCTGTCTTTTAATCACACTGATTGATCCCCATGCAAAAATTTTATTTAACCCTTCCCACTTATTTTGGCGCACAGCTTTTTGCAATCTGCGCTCCCTCCTGTTCGGGTTTCCCTCAGTCAAATGGAGGCAATCCTGTGCTCTCCCCTCCAATCACTGAACTTCATTAGAAAACCGTAAAATGCTAAAAACTGAATTTGGGAACAGATATTAATCTCTTGGGCAACCATTCCAATTTTCCAGGAACAAGGTTATGTTTACATATTTCTATTACAAGTCAGCCTTTGGGGTGGTGCCATTGTACATTCTAAAGAGACTCAACACCAGCAAAGGAAAAAAACCCACCTCATACCCCCTATCACAGAGATAAGCAATTAGCGGACCTCCAGCTGTTGCAAAACTACAAGTCCCATCATGCCTCTGCCTCTGGGTGTCATGCTTGTGGCTGTCAGAGTCTTGCTATGTTTCATGGGACTTGTAGTTCTGCAACATCTGGAGGTCCGCTAATTGCATATCCCTGCCCTATAATAAGGAACCTTACAACCAATTCCAACACATTTAGTAAAATGTATGTGCACCAAAACACACCAGAAAAAAATCATCATTTGAAAAAACACAAATAAACTAAAATAATTGAATTATTAAAACACAAGAGCCTGATGTGTTAAAAACAAACAAAAAAATAAACTGAAAATAAGAACCAAACTGGAGCTGTTGACCAGAGTGTTTGTTTAAGATTTCCATAAAAAGAAACGTGAAAGCCGATTGGTTGACAAGGATACAAACTCTAACTTTGTACTTATTTTCTTCTGTCCATTTTTCATCAACCCCAAGGTCTTTATAGAAGGAAAGCCCCCCTGGGTGAGTCAGGTAAGATGATCAGTTCCTAAGACATGGTGAATGGTTTCAACTCCTTACCTTCTGCCACAAGGTCTCACGAGATGCCAGCGAGGAGCAGGCCGCCACAAACCAGCAGTTCCCAACCTGCCCCTGATGCAAGTCGTGTGAGCTGATGCCATCCACGAAGAGGCGAGGGTCATTGCAGAACTCCTGCAGGGAGAGAACAAGAGGAACAAGGTAAGCAGCGGGAATCTTCTACAAGAGAGCAAAAGCGTGACATGTGTCTCAGTGTTTCAGATAAACTGGCTACTGAAATGTGTTTCTTGGATTGACTTCTCAAAGTAGCAGGAAAACATACAATGGGGTTGATTACATTTTTTGTTTTTTTATTCATTAAAGATTCCAGATCATTTAATATTATTATTATAACACCTACAGGTTGGTGTGTGGTGGGAAATATCTCACTGATCTTCTGCAGCCCCCTCTACCTGAGCAGAGCATTTTATACGACTGTGGTTTTCATGAGTAGAGCTGCACGATTCTGGCCAAAATGAGAATCGCAATTTTTTTGCTTAGAATAAAGATCACGATTCTCGCGGCGTAACATATTAAATATACAAAAAAATTGGGCTAATAGCACTTTTTCGTTTTTTGAAAGGGTAATTTTTCCAAAAAAATTGTGTTTAAAAGTCAGCTGCGCAAACAGCGTGTGACATAAAATATTGCAACAACCGCCATCTTATTCTCTAGGGTCTCTGCTAAAAAAAATATATATAATGTTTGGGGGTTCTAAGTCATTTTCTAGCACAAAATAATGGATTTTTATTTGTAAACAGCAAGTGTCAGGAAAGATTTAGTCTTTAAATGGTTAAACCAAACATCTATACAAGGGGAGTTCATACAGAGTGCATTCCTTTGAAGTAAATTACTTTGTATCTCTTTTAGCGTCTTTTATCAATGGTGATTCAGAACTTGGCTCTCTGCCCAAACTTGGAAGTCTCCCCTGAGACTCAAGTCGCTCCGACTTAGTAAAGACTTCAGGCGACCTGCATTGACTTTTATTACAGTCAAGTCGCGCTGAGTCGCCCAGCAAGTCGGACCCCATTAACTGCACTGAAAATCGCGGTAATGCCCAATGGAGATCGCGCGGGGGGGGGGGGGGGATAGAGATTGCGATTTTAATACGATTAATCGTGCAGCTATAATAATGAGTGTTATTTTTTTTTTGTATTTGTATTTTGTTGTTTGCCCTATACTATGGATTGTATGCTTGTACATGTTACCTTTAGCACTCCAACCAAAGCCATTTAAAGCCCAACCATGGATCATCTATTATCTAAGGTGTCCAGTGCCCACCACCTCCCCACAGTTGCAATTTCCTCTCTAAGCTGCCAACCCCAAAAGGTGTCATCTTTACCCCCCTTTCTTTCTCTCTTTTGCCAAGTTGTTAGCCACTTTCCCCATCCCCACTTTTAGCAGCGTTCACTTATTTTATATAATGATGGTTCGATACACAAGGGACATATGCAATTATACAGCAATAATTAATTGCTCCATAAGAGTGTTTTTATTCTGATATCGGTCTTATATTTTGTATGATTGTAGATTTTACCTTCTCCTGATGAAGTGGACCCCTGCTGCATTAAACACGTTGAGAATTACTGTATTCCCACCAATGATGTATATAGCAACCTTGCTTGTTGAGATATGCAAGTACTGTACTGTATGTTTCCCCACAACCTGGTATGTAGTCCTGGTGCTGTGATAAGTAACCCCTTGGGTTGGTATGTACATTTCAACATAAGAGTGAGCATCCCTGAACCCTCTCCCATTTCACTTGAATGTGAGTATTTGAACCTGGCAAAAGAACAGATCCAGAATAGTTAAAAGTTGTCTGAAAATGTATGTGCTTTTTACATTTTTTGTAAAAGATGGACTGGACCTTTAAAGTACACTCTCTCAATCAATCAATGTTGACTATTTTTAATCCCCATGCTGTTAGAATTAGTAAATAGATATGGAGGTTTATTGTATTTACTTATATTAAAAACTTTTTTTATTCAAGTTACTTCTTGGTTTCTGGCCTAGCCAAATTATGCCATACATTCCTGGAGACTTCAGGAGGGGGAGGGACTTATCTTCTAAGCACACCCTCCTGCCTGCTTGCATTTCTAAGCGAAGGGCAGATTGATTCCAGGTAGTAAATGCTACATGAATCATCTGCCCTTATTCAAGATGACCATGGCCGGAAATGCTCAAGGGGGTGTTTTTAAAAGTTTTTATTATACAGGATTTATATAGCGCCAACAGTTTACGTAGCACTTTACAATATAAAGGGGGGACAGTACAATTACAATACAGAAGGAACAAGAGGGCCCTGCTCGTAGAGCTTACATTCTAAAGGGGGGTGGTGGTACAAAAGGTAATAGCTGTGGGGGGGTGGGTTGATGGGGGTGGCTTAGGTACAGTTCTTAGGTGGGTGAGGGATAGGCTTCTCTGAATAAATGAGTTTTCAGGGATTTCCTAAAGGTGGACAGGGTAGGGGCTGATCGAACATACAGGGGCAGAGAGTTCCAGAGGATGGGAGAGGCTCTGGAGAAGTTCTGAAGGAGAGCATGGAAGGAGGTAATAAGGGAGCTAGAGAGCAGGAGGTCCTGGGAGGAGCGGAGGGGACGATTGGGGTGATATCTGCAGATGAGGTTGGTGATGTAGCTGGGGGCGATGTTGTGGATAGCCTTGTATGTTGTGGTAAGTATTTTGAATTTTATACGGTGGGGTAGGGGAAGCCAGTGAAGGGATTGGCAGAGAGAGGCAGCAGTCACGGATTGGTTAGTGAGGTGTATTAGTCTAGCAGCAGCTTTCATAATGGACTGAAGGGGGGATAGCCTGTGTAAGGGTAGGCGGGTGAGGAGATTGTTGCAGTAGTCAAGGTGGGAAATAACGAAGGAGTGAATACGTTGTTTTGCGGTGCCGTTAGTAAGGAAGGGTCAAATTCTGGAGAGGTTGCGGAGATTAAGGCGGCAAGATTTAGCCAGTGATTGGATGTGGGTGCTGAAGGAAAGGTTAGAGTCAAGGATTACACCCAGCACCCTGGCATTTGTAGAGGGACCAATGGTTGTGCCGTTGATCTTAATAGTAAAGTCATGGGGGAGGGACCGGGAAGGAGGAAATATAACAAGCTCAGTTTTAGAAAGATTGAGTTTGAGAAAGTGGTGTGACATCCATACAGATGCAATATCTCACAAAAGGGAGTATACCTCCTCACATTTTTGTAAATATTTTATTATAGCTTTTAAATACGTTTATTTTGGTCTCATCAGACCACAGGACATGATGGTTCCAGTACTCCATGCCTTTAGTCTGCTTGTTTGCGGGCTTTCTTGTGCATGATCTTTAGAAGAGGCTTCCTTCTGGGACAACAGCCATGCAGATCAATTTGATGCAGTGTGTGGTGTATGGTCTGAGTACTGACAGGCTGACCCCCCACCCCTTCAACCTCTGCAGCAATGCTGGCAGCACTCATATGTATTTCCCAAAGACAACCTCTGGATATGATGCTGAACACATGCACTCGACTTCTTTGATTGAACGATGGCGAGGCTTGTTCTGAGTGGAACCTGTCCTGTTAAACTGCTGTATGGTCTTGGCCACCATGCTGCACCTCAGTTTTAGGGTCTTGGCAATCTTCTTACAGCCTAGGCCACCTTTATGTAGGGTAACCATTTTTTTTTCAGATCCCCAGACAGTTCTTTGCCATGAGGTGCCATGTTGAACTTCCAGTGACCAGTATGAGGGAGTGAGAGCGATAACACCAAATTTAACACACCTGCTCCCCATTCACACCTGAGATCTTGTAACACTAACGAGTCACATGACACCGGGGAGGGAAAATGGCTAATTGGGCCCAATTTGGACATTTTCACTTAGGCGTATGCTCACTTTTGTTGCCAGCGGTTTAGACATTAAATGGCTGTGTGTTGAGTTGTTTTGAGGGGACAGCAAATTTACACTGTTATACAAGCTGTATACTCACTACTTTACATTGTAGCAAAGTGTCATTTCTTCAGTGTTGTCACATGAAAATATACAATAAAATATTTACAAAAATGTGAAGGGTGTACTCACTTTTGTGAGTTACTGTATGTCATTCAGTAAGTTGGTGATCTGTGAGGAGCTCGAGGGGGTGAGTTGAGGAGTGGGGAGATAGATCTGGGTGTCATCGGTGCAGAGGTGGTATTGAAAGCCATGGGAGGTTATCTACTGGCCCAGGGAAGAGGTATAGAGAGAGAATAGGAGGGGCCCAAGGACGGAGCCTTGGGGTACACCAACAGAAAGAGGAAGAGGAGCAGAGGAGATGGAGTTGTGACACTGAAAGTGCGTTGGGATAGGTAGGAGGAGAACCAGGCTAAAGCAGAATCACGGAGGCCAAGGGAGTGGAGTTTGCTGAGGAGGAGCGCGTGGACAACTGTCAAAAGCAGCAGAGAGCTCCAGGAGTATGAGCATGGAGTACTGGCCATTGGTTTTAGCAGTAAGTAGGTCGTTGGTGAGTTTTAGTAGGGCGGTTTCAGTGGAATATTGTGGGTGGAAGCTGTAGAGGGTCAAGAAGTTTGTGGTCAGTGAGGTAGCAACTCATTCGGTTGTGGACTAGGCGTTCAATAAACTTGGAGGCAAACGGGAGCAGGGAGATGGGTCTTAAGATATTCAAACAGGTGGGGTCAAGTGAGGGTTTTTTTTTTTTTTTTTTTTTTTTTTTTTTTAAGTATGGGGGTAACCAGTGCATGTTTGAGTGGGGAAGGAAAGATGCCAGAGGAGAGGGAGAGGTTGGAGATGTGGGTTTAGGGAGTTTAGGAGCGGGGAGGTGGTAGCAGTAATTGTGAGGGGACAGGGTCCAGGGGACAGGTGTAGAGGTGGGCCCATGGAGAGGAGTTCATTAACTTCCTCGGTGGTAACAGGGCAGAGGGAGGAGAGTGTTGAGTGCAATATTGGATCTGATGTGTTGGATAGGGGAGGAAGTTGGATGTTGGATATCTCCTTACGAATTGTGTCGATTTTGCTTTTGAAATGGTTGGCAATTTCATGAGCGGTAAGCAAGTTGGTAGGTGGGGGGTGAAGTAAGGAATTAAGGGTAGAAAAGAGTTTACGAGGTTTTGATGAGAGTGTTGTAGTAGGTTTGTTTAGCAGTGCGGAGACAGGAGTAGTAGGAGTATGCGGTGCATATTATTCGTCATTATGCCTTTGCCTTACAGGTTTTTTTATTTTTTTATTTTTTTTATTTTTTGGGCATGCAACCGCTGTAAATATTAAAAATTAATGAAATAGCCTTTTGGGTTTGCAGTGCTCAGATGCAGTGTAGTTACACTTTAAGAGTTCTGGCTACTCAGAGGAAATAAAGGGAATAGTATTTGTCACAGCAGCTTACTAACAAGGACTCTTCACCCCTGGGGAAGTAATCGGTCAATTAATCCTCTGAAGAAAAAATGCCAACACCTGTGTCCTGGTGTCATTACCAGCAGGGAGCACAGATACAACATCTTTCTATGCTGACCAGTAAAGTGCATATCACATGGTCAGAGACTGCAGACATGATACAAGAGATGGTCAGAGATTGCAGACATGATACAAGAGATGGTCAGAGACTGCAGACATGATACAAGAGATGGTCAGAGATTGCAGACACGATACAGAAGATAGTCAGAGATTGCAGACATGATACAAGAGATGGTCAGATACTGCGGACACAATTCAGGTGATGGTCAGAGACTGCAGACATGATATTAGAGGTGGTCAGAGACTGCAGACATGATACAGAAGATAGTCAGAGATTGCAGACATGATACAAGAGATGGTCAGATACTGCAGTCACAATTCAGGTGATGGTCAGAGACTGCAGACATGATATTAGAGGTGGTCAGAGACTGCAGGAAATAGAGTATAGAAATGCAATGGGAGATGGTCAGAGACTGCAGACATGCCACAGCAAGTTTTAAGAAACAACAGGAATGTTGCAGAAGATGAACAGAGACTAAACGTGCTATTGGAGTTGTTGGAGAGTGGGGACATGTTCCCACATCTGAGCTCCCTTACAAATGACTCGTGCCACATTTGATATTAGTTTCCATTACAGGAAAAAACAGAAAGAGGAAAGGGATGAACAGCACAGAAAAAAGTAACATGGTATGGCCCAGATAAACCAAACAATTTAACTGCTAGATGCCTGTCTAAAAAATAATTTTCCTTTCCTGGCTTAGGTAAGCATCAAAACCTTGTCTGCAAGTGCCCTGAGGGTCACACAGTTAGTTCCAAAAAGGGTCACAGGATTGGTACAAGGGATGCAATATTTAAATGTACATCACATAGCTTTAACCACTAGGTGGCGATATAGGCTGGCTGAATTAAAAGAAGGTTAAAAGAAATCTAAAGCCAAATTTTTTTCATTTTTCAGAGTAGGAAGAGGATAAGACCGTGGTAGAGGCTCTAACCCTTCCTCATTCTGTTCAATTTAATTTTAAACTGTATAGTAAAGGTTTTGGCTGGAGTACCTCTTTAAAAAAATATGACCATACATTTTGGGCCACTAATATCGCCGGTTTTGAGGATTTAACCACTTGCTGTCCAGCGTACGTAATGCGTGTGCAATGTTAAGGCTTGACATGTTTGGCATCTATTGGGTATTATTGGGTATTAGGTTGTGTTTGTGTGCACTAAATATTGTAGTGATTTTTTTTTCCCCTGAAAATGTAGACTTTCTGCAAATATAGTGAAAACAGTCTTATTTTACAGGACCTTTGCTTTAATTAAAATATAGAATTTTTGGAGGGGTTTTAAGTAATTTCAAGCAAAAAAAAAAAAAAATTAAGAGTAGCCATGAAATTTATGTGGTAAACCAGACCACTGTTTGATGAGCAGAGAGTGGGAATCAATAGCCAGGAGCAGAGATGAGCTTGGCCCTCCTTTGAACTCATGTCAATCCGAACTTCCACTTTGCGCCATTTTCTAGTCCAATCAACTGCAGGCAGGGTCATTCCACACACCACGGCACACATAAATAAAAGGGACGGGGTTCTGGTGATGTCAGTGCCCCTTAAGAATTTGTATTTCAGACCGAATGAAAACTCTTTGCTCCGTCTTCGCCCTTCCAGACAAGGCTGATGATAGTATTGTTTGTTGGCCAGTTTGTGATAGGAGTATAGAGCTGGCCATACACCATCAGACTTTCAGGCCTCATACACACGGGTGTAGGTTTTTAAATAAGCAAAACATCGGGTCCGACATCAGGGAAAAATCTGCATTTTGCATCGGCATCAATGAGCTTTAACCACTTCAGCCCCGGAAGGATTTCCCCCTTTAGGACCAGAGCCCTTTTTGCGATTCGGCACTGCGTCGCTTTAACTGACAATTGCGCGGTCGTGCGATGTTGTACCCAAACTAAATTTGCGTCCTTTTTTCCCCACAAATAGAGCTTTCTTTTGGTGGTATTTGATCACCGCTGCGTCATTTCTGATTGCCGCTATAAACAAAAGAATAGCGACAATTTTGCAGAAAAAACCCAAATTTCTTACTTTTTGCTAAAATACAAATCCAAAAAAAAAATATAAAAAAACATTTTTTTCTATCGGTTTTGTTCGATTTATATTCTTCCTCATATTTTTGGTAAAAAAAAAAAAAATCGCAATCGGCGTTTGATTGGTTTGCGCAAAAGTTGCCGCGTTTACGGATGGATGATGAGAATTAATTTCTGGGGTTTTTATTTTTTTATTTTTTACTAGTAATGGCGGCGATCTGCGATTTTTAGCGGTACTGCGATATTGGGGCGGACATGTCGGACCATTTTGACACTTTTTTGGGACCCGTAAATGTGTCATTAGTCACGTAAAAATATCGTGACTAGCGACATATTTACGGTTACCAGGGTTTTTTCACAGTTTTACCAGGCTGTACAGGCGGGGT
>BLSH010549130.1:1343697-1355303 GCA_018402905.1 Glandirana rugosa
TATATATATACACACACACATATATACACACACACACACACACACACACACATACATATATACATATACACACTCACTATCTGATCATCTGATGATAGTATAGCTTGTTGGCCAGTTTGTGATAGGAGTATAGAGCTGGCCATACACCATCAGACTTTCATAGTTACATAATTGGTAAGGTTGAATGAAGACACAGGCCCACCCAGTACAAGCCATATACAGTATCTGACAAAAGTGAGTACACCCCTCACATTTTTGTAAATATTTTATTCTATCTTTTCATGTGACAACACTGAAGAAATGACACTTTGCTACAATGTAAAGTAGTGAGTGTACAGCTTGTATAAGTGCCAGTTCACATATAGGCGACTTGCGATCCGACTTGTGTCGCCTCAAGTCGCTTGATATCAGAAATCCCATTGAAGTGAATGAGTGAATTGAGCTGGTCACCTTCAAATCGCCCCTGAAGTGGGATCGCCTATGTGTGAACCGGCCCTAACTGTAAATTTGCTGTCCCCTCAAAATAACACACAGCCATTAATGTATAAACCACTAGCAGCAAAAGGGAGTACACCCCTAATGTCCAAATTGGGCCCAATTAGCCATTTTCCCTCCCCGGTGTCATGTGACTCGTTAGTATTACAAGGTCTCAAGTGTTAATGGGGAGCAGGTGTGTTAAATTTGATGTTATCGCTCTCACTCTCTCATACTGGTCACTGGACGTTCAACATGGCACCTCATGGTAAAGAACTCACTGAGGATCTGAAAAAAAGAATTGTTGCTTTGCATAAAGATAGCCTAGGTTATAAGAAGATTACAAGACCATGAAACTGAGCTGCAGCACGGTGGTCAAGACCATACAGCGGTTTAACAGGACAGGTTCCATTCAGAACAGGCCTCGCCATGGTTGACCAAAGAAGTAGAGTGCACATGCTCAGCATCATATCCAGAGGTTGTCTTTAGGAAATAGACGTATGAGTGCTGCCAGCATTGCTGCAGAGGTTGAAGGGGTGGGGGGTCAGCCTGTCAGTGCTCAGACCATACGCCGCACACTGCATCAAAGTGGTCCGCATGGCGGTCATCCCAGAAGGAAGCCTCTTTTAAAGATGATGCACAAGAAAGCCCGCAAACAGTTTGCTGAAGACAAGCAGATTAAGGACATGGATTACTGGAACCATGTCCTGTGGTCTGATGAGACCAAGATAAACTTATTTGGTTCAGATAGTGTCAAGCGTGTGTGGCGGCAACCAGGTGAGGAGTACAAAGACAAGTGTGTCTTGCCTACAGTCAAGTGTGGTGGTGGGAGTGTCATGGTCTGGGGCTGCATGAGTGCTGCCAGCACTGGGGAGCTACAGCTCATTGAGGGAACCATGAATGCCGACATGTACTGTGACATACTGAAGCAGAGCATGATCCCCTCCCTTTGGATACTGGGCTGCAGGGCAGTATTCCAACATGATAATGACCCCCAAACCCACCCCCAAGATGACCACTGCCTTGCTAAAGAAGCGGAGGGTAAAGGTGATGGACTGGCCAAGCATGTCTCCAGACCTAAACCCTATTGAGCACCTGTGGGGCCTCCTCAAAACTGAAGATGGAGAAGTGCAAGGTCTCTAACATCCACCAGCTCCGTGATGTCGTCATGAAGGAGTGGAAGAGGACTGCAGTGGCAACCTGTGAAGCTCTGGTGAACTCCATGCCCAAGAGGGTTAAGGCAGTGCTGGAAAATAATGGTGGCCACACAAAATATTGAGACTTTGGGCCCAATTCGGACATTTTCACTTAACGCACCCCCACCCCTGCACTTGCAAATGAATGCATGCAACGCAGATACATAAACAATGGTGAGAGACATATTCAATATCTCTACACACGCCAGGTAGAGAGGAATAATTTCTAGCGCCGGCTAACTTTAGATTGATGAGCTGTAATGGGTTTTAAAGTGTCACCTATGGGACATTCGGGGTATCAGTTTGTCACCCCCAATTTTAAGTCTTGACAGGTTTATTTCCATTTACTTACTCACAGCCTCATCTTTTATACGTTAACAGAACATTTGGAGATTTTTTGTTTGAGGGTTCTAAAATTAATTTGAATGTATTATTTTATGATCAATATACGGCACTGTGCAAGAGTATTAGGAAGGTGTGAAGAAATGCTGTAAAGTAAGAATGCCTTCAAAAATATAGATTTTAAATAATTTATTTTTATCAGATTACAAAATGGAAAATATGCGAATAGGCGAATGGAAGAAAAATTTAAATCCAACCAATAATTGGTGTGACCACCCTTTGGCTTCAAACCAGCATCATTTCTTACACTTGTACAAAGTCAGGGAGTTTGTAGGATTAGAGTCAAGTGTATGGGTAGCTAAATTTACCAAGCAGGTGCTAATGATCATCAATTTCATATATATATATATATAGTAGGTTGAAACAGTCGTTAACTGAAACAGAAACAGCTATGTAGGATGCTTGAAACTGGGTGAGGAACAGCCAAATTCTGCTATTAAGATGAGGTTGTGGAACAGTGGTGCCGGTTCTCTTTTTTTAGAGGGGTGGGGTGGCACAACCCCCCCCCCCGGGTGTCTCATCCAGCCCTGCACTTACCCCATCTAGGTTGCAGACAGGCAGCGCCCCTACGGGCGATGGCTTCTATCGCTTCTTCTACTCCTCTGCATCATGGCGGCTTCCGCAGTGTGTCTCCTTCCTCCTCCTCCTAGGCAACCAATAGGATCACCTGCCCTTTCAGCCAATTGTGTGATGGGTCTCAGGACCCGCTTCCTAATTAGCCGGGAGGAGGATCAGAGTGACAATAGCGAATATTCATTCACTATTGTCACACAACTGAGTGGGCTTGGGGCGAGAGCCCACCCTTTCTTGAAGCCTATTAGAACCTCTGGCTCTAATCACATGCTTCAAACCCCAATCCCCCCCACCATTGGAATCCATACGTCCGGTGCCCTGCATGTGGATTAGGGGACCAGACGCATGGATAGGAGGGGCGGCGGCTACAGGTCACACACTATGGCAAGACTGCGCACAGCAACAAGACACAGGATAATTATACTGCACCATAAAGGTCTCTCCGAGGCAAAGATTTCATAGACTGGGGTTTCAAGATGCGCGGTTCAAATTCTTTTGAAGAGGCGCAAATAAATGGGCAGCGTTGAGGGCCGTAGACGCAGTGGTCGTCCAAGGAAACTTAATGCAGCAGGTGAGACAGACCATGCTTCCCTTCGGCATCAGAAGATGTCCAGCAGTGCCATCAGCACAGAACTGGTGGAAACCAGTGGGACCCAGGTACTCCCATCTACTGTGTGGAGAGTCTGGCCAGAAGTGGTCTTCATGGAAGCATTGCAGCCAAAAATCCATACCTCAGATATGGAAATGAGGCTAAGCGACTCAACTATGTATAAAAACATTGGAACTGTGATTAAACCCAAATTTATCCCGCAGCAGGACAACAGCCCCAAAACATACAGCCAATGTCATTAGGAACTATCTTCAGTGTAAAAAAAAAAAAAAAAAAAGGAACAAGGAGCCCTGGTTTGGCCCCCACAGAGCCCTGATCTCAACATAATGGAGTCTGTCTGGATTACACAAAGAGTTAGAAGGATATGAGGCAGCCAACATCCACAGAAGATCTGTGGTTAGTTCTCCAAGATGTGTGGAACAACCTACCTACCGAGTTCCTTCAAAAACTGTGTGCATGTGTACCTAGAAGAACTGATTCTGGTTTGAAGGCAAAGGGTGGTCACACCAAATATTGATTTCATTTGGATTTCTCTTTTCTTCATTTACTTTCCAGTTTGTTAATTCTTAACACTTCAATTTCTGAAGACATTAATTTACAGCATTTTTTTCACACCTGCCTAGAACTTTTGCACAGTACTGTAGATTTGATAAAGGTTTGTGGTAATATCCTGGTTTTCATTCTATTTTTGCCTCTGCTTTCAGAATTTATTTTATATATATATATATATATATATATATATATATATATATATATATATTTATTTATTTTTTTTTTTTTAATTTTCATAAATAAAAAAAAATAAAATAATTGCATTTAAAAAAAAAAAAAACATTATAAAATGGACATGGCATTGAAAGGGTTAAGGATTTTTCATGAAAAAAGTATGAAAAATCAGTGAATGGATTCTTTGCCTTCCAAGCAGAGTTCACATTCCATGTCACAGAAGGGTTACCAGGTGTATGCTGTTCATTTCCTGTGCAAATACCTGAGATTTGCACCTAAGGTGTGACGGGTGACTCACTCCCCTGGCTGTCACTGTCATATGATACCTAAACAAAAGGAAATCCTGAGCCGTACATAAGAGCGATGTACAAAATGATACAAGTCAGTAGAACAGCACACCATGGATTTCAGCAGGAGAATAGGAAACCAGTAATGGGTAGGCTGCAATTCTGATTTCTTTCTGGAAATGCTGGCTCTCTGGCTTCACTGCAGTCCAAGTACCTGATCTAGTATGCAGAGTGTACCTCTGATCTGCATACTTGTTTGGGTCGGTAACTTAACCACTTCAATACCAGGCACTTACCCCCCTTCCTGCCCAGCCCAATTTTCAGCTCTCAGTGCTTTTCCCACAAATAGAGTTTTCTTTTGGTGGTATTTGATCACCTCTGCGGTTTTATTTTTTGCACTACAAATAAAGAAAGACAGAAAATTTAGAAAAAGAAAGTTCTTCTTGGTTTCTGTCACAAAACGTTGTAAATAAGTAAGTTTTCTCCTTCACTGATGGGCACCGATGAGGCTTCACTGATGGGCACTGATGAGGCAGTAATGACTGGCACTGTTGATGAGGCACCTATATGCAGCACTGATGGTCACTGATAGGCGGCACTGATAGATGGCACTGGCAGGCAGCACTGATAATGAGGCACTGGCAGGCAACAGATGGCACTGAGTGCCATCCCTATAGTACAGAGTATGCCATACCTGGTGGTCCTGGGCGGCATTCCTGATGGTCCTGGGTGGGCATCTGTGGTGGCATGCCTGGTGGGCATCCATGGGCTCCCTGGTCCTGGGTGGCGATCCACGAGGGGGGCTGCACCAATAATCAGTGCAGACCCCCCCGTCAGGAGAGCCGCCATTTAGCTCTCATCTACTCGCGTCCGCAGACGCACACAGAGGAAAAGCCAATACACGGCTCTTCCTGTTTACACTGTGATCAGCGTGGTAAAGAGTTTCCTATGGAGTCTCTTTACCGGGATCAGTAATGTGGTGTGTCAGACTGACACACCACATTACCAATCGCCGCAATGCGCATGATTGCGGGTTATCCGACCGGGCGTCATATGGCGTCCAGTCAGGATAATGATACCCCCCGCCCGGCCATCATTTGTCTATAGGCCGCGCGGAAAGTGGTTAAACCATTCAGTTTAAAATATAAATTAAAGGCAAAACATTTTTATATAGATCTAAAAAAAAAACCTTATAAACACCTCTTTCCCCTTTTTTATAAGTGAACACATTCCCTTCTGTTGTCAGCTGCACAAGAACTGGGGGGAGGAGAAACAGCAGCACACTAATCTTCCCAGTTAATGGCGGTGTGTGTGTGTGGGGGGGGGATCAGGACAAGTCTCATCATTGGAGGAGAGCGGGCTGAGTTCCCAGCACTGCTAGATAACTAGACATGTTGTGCTCTCCTGCTTCGTGTGGTCAGTTTTTAATAGGGAAGCAGAGGGACTGGCAGGAACACCAGGGATTTCACATAACGGAAGCGATACAAAGAGAACAGGATACTGTCTCATACCAGAGCATGGTACAGCAAGCACATATCAGGAATATGAAGTGTTGGGGGTAACAAATACTTTAAAGTGGTTGTCAACTCTGGACAATGTCTTTAAAAACTACAGGTAAGCCTATAAATCAGGCTTACCTGTAGGTCCCGGGAATATTTCCTAAACTGGCACAGTTTAGGAGATATTCACTGTATCCGCCTGTGACATCATCAGCACATGTGCACTGAAAAAAACGCCCCCCAGGGTGCCATTTCTTCAGTAAAAGTGCCGTAATCGGCAGCTCCGGCCAATCACAACACTGGAGCCCGCGCTGTGATTGGCCGGAGTCGCGGACCCGGAAGAAGCATGTCGCTGATCACAGCGGTGTGCCGAGACCGCTGCAACAGCTTCGTTCCAGGGTATTTCATAATGAGCTAGTATGCGATGCAAACTAGCTCATTATGCCTTTGTTTTGCAGGTTTTTTTTTTTTTTTGTAAACCTCCATTTTCAAGTTGTACCTATAGGTAAGCCAATAAAAAGGCGTACCTATAGGTACTGTAAATATCTCCTAAACGTGCGTTGTTTAGGAGATATTTACTTTGTAGTGCGCCATTGAGAACGGTGCATGCGCTGTGAAGAAATGGCCCTCAGTGCCAGTCACAGAGCCGGAGTCCGCGGCCCTGGAACATGGATGCAGCCTCCAGTGGGGACAGCGTCGGCTTAGTTTGCAGGTAAGTGTAAGATAATGTGCTAGTATGCAAAGCCGTAACTTTGCAGGGAACAAAAAAGGAAGTAAAACCCATTAGGGTTTACTTCCTCCTTAAGGCCGACTTCCACCCTTCCCTTCAGTCTTACACAGTTATACAGGCTGATTTCACTGCATGCTGCGGGCTTCTCACAATGTGCATTACAAGCTACAGCAAGTTATATAGAGCCTCCCTCATTTCCTGGTGGGAGAACAACCAGCATCATCTAACTCTTATCTCTGCAGCCTGCGTGCATTCAGGGACCCACACCTGCACACACATGTCATATTGGGACATATGCAGCTGTATGTCCCAATAAAAATAAATGGGGCACTGGAATAGGTATACACAAAACACTTCCCCGTGCCAGGAAAAGACAGCCCTGCACTGGGCACAGCTCACCCCATGAGATTGGGGCCCTAAAATCATAGGTAACAGCCAGCTGGTTCTTTATTTTCTTTTACCACTTCTGGACTGCCCGCCGTCATTATACAGCGGTACTTTGCCGTTGAATAGCGTTGCTATGATAGCAGATAGCTACCATAACCCCAGTGTTTTTGAAAAAGGCGGGCGGTGGGCTTTCAGATAAAAGTAGTCACTTTTAATCGGGGGTGGGAGAGGTGCCCACCCCCCTCCCGCAACTTTCCCGTCGCCTCCGCCACTTACCGGACCCGCCGGTAGCAGCGGAGACGATCGGGTCCACTCTCCTCTGAGCCTGGATGCCGAGTGAGCAGAAGATGCCGCCCATTCGGCTCCATAGCATTTAAGGGCGGAAGCGACGTCATACGTCACTTCCACCCATAACGCTAAAACATATATATTTTTTTTTTATTGCATTTTAGTGTAAATATGAGATCTGAGGTCTTTTTGACCCCAGATCTCATGTTTAAGAGGACCTTTCATGCTTTTTTCTATTACAAGGAATGTTTACATTTCTTGTAATAGGAATAAAAGTGATCACAATTTTTTTTTCTTTTAAAAAGGACAGTGCAAAAATAAAGCATAAAAAGTAAAATAAAAAAAATTTTAGGAATTTTTAAAACACCCGTCCAGCCGAGCTCTCATGCAGAAGCGAACGCAAACTTAAGTCACGTGTGCATAAGAAAACGGTGTTCAAACACCACATGTGAGGTATCGCCACAATCATTAGCGCAAAAGCAATAATTCTAGCAATGGACCTCCTCTGCAACCTCCTCCTGTAGAAAAATGTAAACATCGCCGATGGAGATTTTTAAGTGCCAAAGTTTGTCGCCATTCCACGAGCGGGCGCAATTTTGAAGCATCGTCTGAAAATATATATATAAATGTTAGGGAGTTCTAAGTAATGTTCTAGAACAAAAAAAAAAAAAAAAACCCGATTTTAACTTGTAAACAACATATCTCAAAAAGAGGCTTGGTCCTTAAAGCGGAGTTCCACCCTGTTACAAAAAAACTGTAGCTTCTGACTTTTCACAATCGGACACTCACCTGTCCCAGGCTCCAGCGATGCGGTTGCTCGAGGGCTCGCTTCTCTCCCCCTCCCCTCGCCGGCACTGGACAAGACATCCCACTTTAATGCTATGGCAGTTGCGGCACTTACATCAAAGCCGATTAATTCAGTCGCATTCATTTGATGCGCCTCCATTAAAGCTTTTGGCCACTTTCTCCTCTCTCTGCCCTTTTCTGGCTCCTTACATATCCAACAGTTGTTGTGCCCCCCTGTTGAATTTATTTCTTTTTTGTCTTTTATATTTTGGATACACATGGCCCTTTTTTCCATTTTTCCATATTTTGTGTATGGAGTGTGTTTTGTCTTTTTTTTAGAGAACATCACTTCATACCATCTAAGGAACCATTAGGATATTACATTATATCCACATATTTGAGGTTTACTCTGCAGTCTCCAGTTGAGATCCTGGGCGGCCATTTCTACTTCCTGAACACATACAAATCTCCTTGTTCCCCTTTTGGTCTTTTAAACAAGGACATTTCATTCTTACCTTTGATAAAGAAGCTTTGCCTCTACCTCATATAGGTAAGTGATGATGGTTTCACTTCATGAGATATAAACATGACTGCCTATATTATTACATTATTGTAATTTTGTTGTGATAAAATACTTTTATTGCAATGTATTGGTATTCAGTATATTAAAGTCATTATTTATCTTTTGTATCCATTTAGAACTTATAAATTTCCTCATTGTTCCTGAGGAAGCATGCGAAACATGTAGAACCAGGGGGCATCCTATCAAGTTCTTTCCCATCCTAAGTATATTTTCTGAAAACAAAAGGTTGATCTATGTTAAATAGGAACAACTGAGCAAAGAGTATTTTTGTCACTCTTCGAAACAATTTTATCTCGTACATTTAATAAAATTTCTCTATGTTTTATATTTTGATGTCTGTGATCTGTGTGGCACCCTAAAAATCCCATCTTCTCTTTTAAAAATTTTTGATAGAGCTCAACATTGCAGTGCACTGTTCAAAGATTCCCGTGCATTTTCTAAGACAGAAAAGAGAGCGAAAGAGAGCGCGAGAAAGAGCAGAAAAAAGAGAGCGAGCAAGAACGGAAAAGAGAGCGAGAACGCAAAAGAGAGAGCATGCAAGAACGGAAGAGAGAGCGAGCACGGAAAAGAGAGAGAGCGAGCACGGAAAAGAGAGAGAGCGAGCACGGAAAAGAGAGAGCGAGCACGGAAAAGAGAGAGAGCGAGCACGGAAAAGAGAGAGAGCGAGAACGGAAAAGAGAGAGAGCGAGAACGGAAAAGAGAGAGAGCGAGAACGGAAAAGAGAGAGAGCGAGAACGGAAAAGAGAGAGAGCGAGCACGGAAAAGAGAGAGAGCGAGCACGGAAAAGAGAGAGAGCGAGAACGGAAAAGAGAGAGAGCGAGAACGGAAAAGAGAGAGAGCGAGAACGGAAAAGAGAGAGAGCGAGAACGGAAAAGAGAGAGAGCGAGCACGGAAAAGAGAGAGAGCGAGCACGGAAAAGAGAGAGCGAGCACGGAAAAGAGAGAGCGAGAACGGAAAAGAGAGAGAGCGAGAACGGAAAAGAGAGAGAGCGAGAACGAGCAGAAAAGAGAGCAAGAACGAAAGAGAGAGAGAGAAAAAAGTGGAAAAGAACAAGAGAGGAAAAGAGCGAGAAAGATAGCGAGAGCACCGCAGGAGAAGGAGAGAGGGGGAGAAGGGGGGAAAGAGAGAGAGAGAGAGAGAGAGAGAGAGAGAGAGAGAGAGAAAGAGAAAAATGCACTAGAATCGCTTTGCAAAATGCATCATATCGCAGTGGACGCACTCCTTTAAATCGCAATACAAAACGCAGTCAAACCACACCCATCAGTGTGAACCCATCCTTAATCTGCAAATGGATGAAATAAAGTAGATAGAAAAGTAAAAATGTTACTTTGTATACCTCTATCTTGTGCTGAACAATGTTTACAAACAGTCAGATTTTGCAACGTCTAAAATTTACATAGCAACTCCCGGCTGTCATTTTGACAGTAGAGTATTGCTGGAAAGTGTGAAGTGGGGAGCAGCAGAAGTACAGAAGGGCAGGAGGACAAGACCTACTACACAGGACCTGTGCACTTCCATTCATTTTTTTTTGGAATTTCTAGACTTGTACAGAGTTCACAACTGTTTAACGAAAACCCAGCAGTTTTCTGGCCGATCACATGATATTTTGGACTCTTTTCTCATCTGTTCTGGCATTGATGGTCTTCAATACTACAGAAAACGGTGTCGATGTTATGATGTCTAACTGTCTCTGCAATATTGTACTGTGAGCCTTGGCCAACGGAATGAGACAGGGGTGTGTGTCCATGACAACCTGGGCTCACAGGAAGTGGGTTGGATGATGCCCAAAAGACTGGAGAATAGGCGACTGTTACAGCAAAAGAGGCTTTTTTTAATGTATGGCAATTAATTATTTTAATTAATTAAAATTCTAATTCTTCTAATTATTAGAAAAAGTAAAATTCTAATTATTAGAAAAAAGAAAAAAATGATACTGGGGTTCTGCAAGAAATCCTTGTTTGTGAGTACAGCCTGTAGAAATCTAAAGGCATTGCACAGCGATTGTGCGCTTTTGGTCCTTTCAGTTCCAATCCATCAGCCTGCTCAGTGACTGAACACAGGCGCTGTGTGTGAGAGGCGCTGATCTCATCTCGGCAGATGCTGACTCTACGTCATCAGGAGCCATCAGAGGGTGAATCTATGAATCACTACATGAAAATACACACAACATACAGTATAAGAGCAAGCACAAACATTTAAAAGGTGGCATTAAAATTACTTTCATCCGGATTGTTACAATAACGGCTGAAAATACAACACTTCAGTCTTGCACAGTTGTACCAGCTTCTCTGCTGATTTGGAGTTGCTTCCTCGGATTTCACTGCACACTGCGAGCTTCTCACAATGTGCATTAGAAGCTGCAGGCAATGCCCACCTCCTGCAGGCAATGCCCACCTCCTGCATGGGGACTGAGGAGTACTGAGTCTGGGCGCTGTGATGTTTTTCGGAAACCATGTACAGCCCCCTGCCGGCCACTCCCACCAGCCATGATTTGGCTTCATTGCATAGAGAAGCAGAGAGACCAATTGCTCCAAGATTAGAGCGACCGGCAAGGTTGGTTCATGCCCTTACTCCCCTTATTAAAAGAAACTGCAGAGTAAAATGTTAAGCAGTAGGAATCCTAAAAAAAAATAAAAAATAAAAAAAAAAATAAACGCACACACACACACACCTACAATCTGATGCAGCAGCTTTACCCACTACACGGTCACATGGCTGCTGGTTGCGCAGTTCTCGGGTCAGCTATGAGCACAGAGCGCTGTCAGTTATCGCTCTGTGCTCTACCACTCCGGTGCTCACTGGAGTGCCAGGCTGGGGAGGGGGCAGGAGCTGTACACTGAGAGGGCGAGCCAGCTGCCGGTCAGGCATCTGGGGGGATCCTGACATTATTGTCAGGATCCACTTACAGACCGGAGCTGAACTGTGACATCAGCCAACAGTGAACTTTGGAGCGCCGCTTCTGGGTCACAGTAATGATATGTATAAAAATAACCAAAAAAAGAAAAATAATGCATCTAAAGCCAAATTTTTTTTGGTGGGGGGGGGGGGGGGGGAATTTTTAAATC
>BLSH010549130.1:1364972-1378082 GCA_018402905.1 Glandirana rugosa
CACTTTGTGTCCGTCTATCACATAAAATCCCAATAAATGACATTTACGTTTTTGGTTGTAACAAGACAAAATGCAGAAAATTTCAAAGGATATGAATACTTTTTCAAGGCACTGTGTACCCTCTGTCAGGTTTTTAATGCTGAACAAGTGGGGTTCAAATTATCAGTAAGCCAATCAAATTACAACCGGTACAGATGCATCCACCACAGTTGTTTTCCGTGGTCTTCTGGGTCTTTTGGTGTTGCTGAGCTCACCGGTGCGTTCTCTCTTTCTTTCTAAGGATGTTCCAAACAGTTGATTTGGCCGCACCTAATGTTTTTGCTATCTCTCTGATGGGTTTGTTTTGTTTTTTCAGCCTAATGGCTTGCTTCACTGATAGTGACAGCTCTTTGGATCTCATATTGAGAGTTGACAGCAACAGATTCCAAATGCAAATAGCACACTTGAAATGAACTCTGGACTTTTTATCTGCTCCTTGTAGATGGGATAACGAGGGAATAACACACACCTGGCCATGGAACAGCTGAGCAGCCAATTGTCCCATTACTTTTGGTCCCTTAAAAAGTGGGAGGCACATATACAAACTGTTGTAATTCCTACACCGTTCACCTGATTTGGATGTAAATACCCTCAAATTAAAGCTGGAAGTCTGCAGTTAAAACACATCTTGTTCGTTTCATTTCAAATCCTTTGTAGTGGTGTATAGAGCCAAAAAGATTAGAATTGTGTCGATGTCCCAATATTTATGGACTGTATACGTTATTTCTCACATTTCGTCCATGAGATAAAAAACATGTGATCAGTTATGTCCAATCACAGTTGATCAAATGTAAACAGACTTGCTTGTTATCGGCAGTATTTTGCTCACGTGCGCCTGTGATCAATGCAGGCCTATCAGTGCCCATTAGTCTCGCCTATTATCGCCACCTATTAGTGCCCACTAGTGCAGCCTATCAGTGGCGGCTACAAGCAACACACAGCCAGGCTGGAGCCACTCCAGCTTCCCCTCTCCAGCTACTCTGTCAGTGCTCCTGTCACAGCCAACGCTGCCCCCACCCACCAGGGAATTGGACGCCCAGGATCGGCTCGACAAAAGTGAGGACAGATGGGCTCCGGGGACAATGTCCTCAATCTGGGGACTGTCCCTGGAAAACGAGGATGTCTGGTCACCGTACCTTATTGCATTCTATGTATTAAGTTGAAAAACCTTTTTTGTTGTAGCAGCTCCCCAGAGCCCCCATTTACTTACCTGAGCCCGATCGTTCCCTCACCAGGGACGAGTCTATCAGCTCCAGCCGTGGGCTCCAGTCCTCATTGGATAGATTGATAGCAGGGAAGCCATTGTCTTCCGCTGCTGTCAATCAAGTCCAGTGACGCGGGAGCCGGGGCCTAGTCCTGTGGTTTGTGTCAATGGACGCAGCAACAGGATTCGGGCGAGCGCCTGCATGAGTGACCCCAGGGAGAGTGCTTCGCCGACGGGGCACTCGATGCAGGGAGGAGCCAGGAGCACCGCGGAGAGACCCCGGAAAAGGAGGATCAAGGCAAAACCCTTGCACAGAGGAGGTAAGCATAAAATGTTTGTTATTTTAAGAAAAAAAACAAAGGGAACCTTTGGTATCGCGTTAATATTCGATTTTCGACTCCCTTTTGTTGCTACATCCCTACTGCTGAGTTTCACTCTATTTCTCCTGGTGACCACCATCACCAGGACCAAAAAGGGATAGAAAATCCAAAATTTTAGAGTTGTCACAACAAAAGAGAAGGGGGAAATATTCCAATGGGGACATCTGTCCTGGTGACAACAAGGAATTTCCTCTCACTCATTGAAGACTGACACTTTGTGCATCTTTGGGATAGGAAGTGAAGGGAAATCTCAATGGGACAGACAAGTCATTCTAAAAGGATGGTGCCCTAAACTGCATTCTATATTCAAGACGTGACCTTGAGGGCCGGTTCACACTAAAAATAGCAGAGGAACATGCAGCACATTCATGGCTCAGTGTGATTTGATCCCTGTGTGTTTGCGACCTGCTTTTGGGGTGCTGTTACAGTAACATTGACACCCGCTGTAACTGCTGTGCATTTTCAACACGGTGCACAAAATGTGCATTAAATGCGGGTTTCCCACACTGCGTTCTGGTGTGTTCTCCTCTCTAAAGGAAATGTATAAAAAAATACAATACTGAAAATCATCATCACATCTCATTTTAGCTCTCCCAAAATTTTATCTGCTTTGCAGCCACCACTTGGCATTGAGTTTTGCTGCTGAGAAATCTTCTACTTTGCCCACCTATGTTCCATGAAATATTTATGGCCACTGCTATTTGCACAGCGTAAAGGCATAATCTGATATTATTCACTATTTGCACAGCCTAAAGACATCATCTAATAGGTTTCAATATTTTGTTATTCAATTCCCTGTGTTGCCGTTTTGTAGATGATTTTCTGTATTATGCCGAAGTGGGTTTAAATCTACATAATTTTACGTGACCAGAAAAATTGTAACCAATGTAGCAGATCATTAATAATAATAATAATATAAAAAAATAATAAAAAAAATAAAAATAAAAAAGGTAAATAGAAAGAAGATTAATAACCATATACAGCCAAGCTGAGTAATGTGCAATGAGTTTATTAGAGTAAATATCACAGGGTATTGATTGGTCCCTTAAAAACAGTAAACTTTGTGCTCACATGCGTTCCCCGTAGCCGATATTGATCAGAACCTTGTACTACACACCCAGCGCGATCAATATCCTGAATATAACACACTTCTAATAAATTCTGAGAAATTATGTGATCATAAATTATATATACACACACACACTGTATATACATATAGGCACAGTCGCACACACAGTATAATGGAGATTGAGGAGAGAGATAGAGAGACTGCGTGAGAGAGAGCGAGAGAGAGAGAGCGAGAGAGAGAGAGCGAGAGAGAGAGAGCGAGAGAGAGAGAGAGCGAGAGAGAGAGAGAGCGAGAGAGAGAGAGCGAGAGAGAGAGAGCGAGAGAGAGAGAGAGCGAGAGACACAGAGCGAGAGACAGAGCGAGAGACACAGAGCGAGAGACAGAGCGAGAGACAGAGCGAGAGACAGAGCGAGAGAGACAGAGCGAGAGAGACAGAGCGAGAGACACAGAGCGAGAGACAGAGCGAGAGACACAGAGCGAGACACAGAGCGAGAGACACAGAGCGAGAGACAGAGCGAGAGAGACAGAGCGAGAGACAGAGCGAGAGACAGAGCGAGAGACAGAGCGAGAGACAGAGCGAGAGACAGACAGGCACAGAGATAGAGACAGGCACAGAGATAGAGACAGGCACAGAGATAGAGACCGGCACAGAGATAGAGACAGGCACAGAGATAGAGACAGGCACAGAGATAGAGACAGGCACAGAGATAGAGACAGGCACAGAGATAGAGAGACAGAGACCGAAATAGAAAGATTGACAGAGTCATTACAGACATCTCAAAAGTACGTAAGTATACATATATTGACCAATTTCTCTCCAGTAATCTGAAAATAGTCTTTGGTATCGATGTCTGTAATGACTATGCAATTTGCTATTGTTCTTTTTTATGCCATAGGTCACCACCTATGTGAGTGGCCAGGTTTTAGATATGTCAACATAAAAATAGTTTTTTTTACAAAATTTTGGTGGTGTGGTTGCGGTTCAAAATCCCACTACTGTATAGGGGGAATTCCATGGTTTCCTGTCATTTAGGGATGTGGCAACCACCAACCGTGTTTTGCAATGGTGGAAACATCTCTCTCTCTAGAGACACACAGCTGTACACATCCACATCAGGAACATGAAGCAAAAAACAGGGAGAAAAACATTTTGGAGGCCAAACCAAAACATAAAATCACTTCCACTTTATTACAAAATTGGATACAATAGGTATTAGACAACCATATGAACTTTAAAATTATCACATTAGCATGCGGGGCACAGTTGGCCTCAGGAGGAGCATACATGTAGAAGCATTGAAGCAACCAATAAAATACCAATAACCATCAGAATTATAAAGTTAGTTTTTTAAAAATGTATTCTGCAGCTTTGTAAATATACAATATGGCCAAAGTGTTTGTGGACACCTCACAATTCCAGCTATATGCACTTAATAAAGATCTCATTCCAAAACAATTGGCTTTAATATGGAGTTGGGCCCCTCTTTAGGCTATAATTGTAACTGGATAGCTCTCCACATTATTTTGGAGGGGGTCTGGAAATGTGTGCCCATTTGTGAGGTCAGGTTATGACAGTGAATGAGAAGAAGGCTCACAATCGGCATTCTAATTCAACCCAAAGATGTTCAGTGGAGCCGAGTTCTGGGCTTTGCGTAGGCCACTTTATAGAGCTACAGTAGCTTAGTACACAGGGGTACAGTCAGTCATTCTGTAACAGAAAAGGGCCTTCCTCAAAATGTTACAAAAGGTTGGAAACACAATTGTCAAAAAATATCTTTGCATGTGGTAGCATGAACGGTACCCTCCACTGAAAACACTGCTGAGTGTAGTTATCTGAAGAGGTGTCCACATTTGATTGCCCCTATAGTTCAAGTGGCTAAATTAAGAACTGTGCCTTCAGAGCAACCAAGTTCTCCTTTTTACTCTGCCAAAGGCTATGGAGAGATTTGACATATGTAGATCCCATAATCAGAGAACCAGTTCTTATTTTAAACACTTTTGTGCCCAAAGCCTTATTAATCTTCTATACACACACACACACACACACACACACACACACACACACACACTCTTGTAGACTGTGCCAGCACTACCGATACGCAAACTAGGCAGCCGCCTAGGGCACAGCTACGGTCGCTGGTTTCCCTACTTTCCGACTGCTTCTGGGGGCAGGAATAAGAAGGCCGGACACCGATCATCTGTACTCCGCTATGTGCACGCCCATCTCTCCCCAACACAGCTCCTCTCACCGTTCTCCGCACAGCTCCTCCCATTCTCTCACACCATCCAAATGATAAACACAAATAATCATCGCATCCTACAGGTGGGGCAAAGCGGGAGGGATGGTGTAGAACAGAAGAGGTAGGAGGAGTTGAGAGGACTGGACTCGAAATCACATGACCAAAGATGTGGGAGGGGGGGTGAAGGATCGGGAGGAGGAACTGGCTCTCCATTTTTGTATAACTAGGATTGTGTGATGGCAGGAAAAGGGGCGGAGAACCAACTGTCCAATTATAGACTTGGACTCCTCCCACTCATCAACTAATCAATTAGCCAGTCCTTCCCACAAATATGGCGGCCCGAACATTGTCTCCCCGCCCATTCTCCTCTGAGATCAAAGTGCATGCGCCGGGAGGAGAGGGAACCGCCATCACCATAACAACAACCTCCACTAATCCCAACAGTCTCCGTGACCCCAACAGGATAACCAACAGGTACACCGACTGACCTACCGCCCTCCCCCCACCAACAGACCGGTCTAACACACGAAGAACCAATGGGTACACCGACCGAGTCGAGACCAAGGTTTCTGTGATCTCAGTGTGGCACACTGCCAGACCCATTCTGGGCATGACACAAAGTCTATTGTCCAGAAAAATTTAGCCAATGACCCCCTTAGGGGTGGCTGGTTGTTGTGGTTCACCTGATCACATTGCCCTCCATCAATCACACTTTTCTGCACATCCGGAGACACAGAACAGGCTAGTACTTCCTATTTCTTATTAGGGGATTTGAACTTGGATGGGGTAGGGATGATTTTGGGATGCCCAAGAAGTGAACAGTTCTTTACATGGGACCACTATATACACCTCCGTATGTACACTCCTCCATCTTCCTCCAGCACTGACACTTGCTGCACGTTACACTCCTTGTTACTCACTCCTGCGCAAAACTTGCTTCTCACAGGGGAGATCTGGAAGGATATTTACCAGGCCTCCAAGGACGTCTCCTTAGGCCTAGCTAGCACATTGTGAAGCCTGCTGTAGTTGAAGCAGGACCTCCGGACCGCCCATTACATGCAGAGGCTAATAGCCTCCAAAGTGTAGCAAAGTACTCTGTGCTAACTAGGATGATGGACTACTATGCCCAGCCCAACTTCTTCCAGGCCCTGCCAACTACTCCAGCTGCAATGGCCTTCTGCACTGTCAGAGCAACATCACAGTCCCACACTTGCTTCTGCATTCTTCCCAGAATGTCTCTCACCCCAATCTGCTCTGGCATGCCTCTGACAGTATCCCAGGGTATGTTGCTCACTGACTCCTGAAACTTGTAGTTGCACACTGAAGATCTCTCCTGCTGTCCTTTCTGCTCTGCCTTGTGCCTGCCACCAAGATCTCACTCCTCCTGGCTGCACTCCAGGCCCGGGGTCACCCCTCCGCCAGACTGGTTGCTTCCTCTGGGCCGTGACAGCCTCCACTCTATTTCATCTCCATACTTCCACCCAAACTTCTCCTCCCAGACTGGGCTGACCCAGGGTATTTAAGGAGGCCTGCCCCCTGCCAATTCAGATTGGGGATTGGTCAGGGCTCCTTAAGACACCCCAGATGGCTAGAGAACCATCACGGATATCAAGTGATATAAAGTGGGACTGTCACCCAAGCCATAGGCTGTTAATATTTTCCACGGTTTTTAAAAGTGTTGAAGTTGTATTCTTATTTATTTTTTTATTTGGGGGGGGGGGGGGCGCAAGTATCTAGTCTTGCCTTGGGAGCCCTGCTTGTAGACCTTGTATCTCTCATCTCGACTAATGCTCCTCCTCATTGGCCTACCTGTACGCAAACTATCTCCGCCTCAGTCTATCATTAACACTGCTGCTAGACTCATCCACCTATCCAACACCTCTGCCAATCTCTCCATTGGCTTTAGTGGCCCATTTATGGCATCAGTGAGATGAATAGTGCCCCATTGCTGGTGTCATTGGGAGGAATAGTGCCCCATCATTGGCGTCAGGGAGAATAAAAGGCAAGCAAAGGGCCACATCCAGCCCCCGAGCAACAGTTTGGAGACGACTGCTTTAAACTGTACGCTCTCGCAAGCAGGACCCTCTTGACCTTGTAACTGTACTACACAGTTGTGCCCATAAGTTTACATACCCTGGCAGAATTTATGATTTCATGGCCATTTTTCAGAGAATATGAATGAGAATCAACTGTGTTTACTCTTTTTAAATCATAATGACAACAGAAACTACCCAAATGATCCTGATCAAAAGTTTTTATACCCCAGTTCTTAATACCATGTATTGCCTCCAACATCAATGACAGCTTGAAGTCTTTTTTGTTTGTGGATGAGGCTCTTTATCTTCTCAGATGGTAAAGCTGCCCATTCCTCTTGGCAAAAGCCTCCAGTTCCTGGAAATTCTTAGGCTGTCTTGCATGAACTGCACATTTGAGATCTCCCCAGAGTGGCTCCATGATATTGAGGTCAGGAGACTGAGATGGCCACTCCAGAACCTTCCCTTTATTCTGCTGTAGCAAATGACAGGTTGACTTGGCCTTGTGTTTTGGATCATTGTCATGTTGGAATGCCCAAGTACGTTCCATGAGCAGCTTCCTAGCTGATGAATACACATGATCCTCCGGTATTTTTTGATAACATACTGCATTCATCTTGCCATCAATTTTGACCAAATTTCCTTTGTAGCTCACACATCCCCAAAACATCAGTGATCCACCTCCGTGTTTCACAGTAGGAATGGTGAACCTTTCATCATAGGCCTTGTTGACTCCTCTCCAAATGTAGCATTTATAGTTGTGGCCAAAAAGCTCAATTATGGTTTCATCACTCCAAACGACTTTGTGCCAGAAGGTTTGAGGCTTGTCTCTGTGCTGTTTGGCGTATTGTAAGCGGGATATTTTGTGGCATTTACATAGTAATGGCTTTCTTCTGGCGACTCGACCATGCAGCTCATCTTTCTTCAAGTGCCTCCTAATTGTGCACCTTGAAACAGCCACCCCACATGTTTTTAGAGAGTCCTGTATTTCACCTGAAGTTATTTGTGGGTTTTCCTTTGCATCCCGAACAATATTCCTGGTAGTTGTGGCTGAAATTTCACTTGGTCTACCTGACCGTGGTTTGGTTTCAACAGAACCCCTCATTTTCCACTTCTTGATTAGCGTTTGAACACTGCTGGTTGTCATTCTCAATTCCTTGGATATCTTTTTATATCCCTTTCCCATTTTATACAGGTCAACTACCTTTTCCCGCAGATCCTTTGAGAATTCTTTTGCTTTCCCCATGACTCAGAATCCAGAATCATCAGTGCAGCACTGGATGAAAGATGCAAGGGTCTGTCAGGAGTCCAGAAACTCATTGACCTTTTACACACACACTAATTACAAGCAAACAGATCACAGGTGAGGATGGTTACCTTTAATAGCCATTCAAACCCCTTTGTGTCAATGTTATCAGTCCAAAATCACCAGGGTATGTAAACTTTTGATCAGGGTCATTTGGGTAGTTTCTGTTGTCATCAGGATTTAAAAAAAAGAGTAAACACCGTTGATTGATAATAAATGGCTTCAGCCAAACACTAACCATGAGTGAAAGAAATGTTGGTGTTTTATCATTCATATTCTCTGAAAAATGGCCAAGAAATCAAATTCTGCCAGGGTATGTAAACTTATGAGCAAAACTGTATCTCCCTATATTTTGTAAAGCGCTGCACAAACTGTTGGCACTTAATAAATCTAGAATAATAATAATACTACTACTACTACACTTTATATTGAGCCTCCAAGCTCCTCATCCATAGCTGTCCTTTACCTGACCTTCTCAGATATTAGAGAAGACCTCTTGCCAAAAAATAGCTGTTCCATAAACAATTTACTTCCAGACGTCCTCTGAACTCGCAGTCACCCCACATTACAAGTGTTTTATACAGATGGGAAGAGAGTAATCATTATTTTAGACAGTTAAAAAATTATTCTCTGTAGACAGCAGTAACAAACTTCTCTATGCAAACTTCAAAAAAGCAATGGGGGATCCAAAACACGATATATCACAGCTCATATCAGTTGCTGGATGTTTATGGTGAAAAGACTTTGGCATTGAAGGTAAACAAAATAAGTGGCTCAGAGCATGTATCTTGATAGACAAAAACCCACCACAGACGATTGTGCAAGATACACAAAAATTACAGATCATATAGTCATGCAAGTACACCCATGGAAATAGTTTTCTTCAACATCTTTGAACAGGCAAACATTAGATAATCAAACAGTGCCTGCAGATAAAGGTGATATACTTGAACAAATACGAACTAAAATTGGCATGGTGTATTTGATTTCATAATCTAAATATACAGCTTTGTCTGATCAAAAATGTAAGCATACCCCCCACATATACCATCACTTCAGATCCATGAAACTTGACTCAGGTTTTCCATATTCGGTGCCAATGATTAGAACCTCCTCAGGGAGTATGCCCATCTTATTTAAACATCAGTAATCTAGGGCAGTGTTTCTAAACCTTTCTTCAGTCACCCTTTAAAATTATGGAAAATCTTGAGGCACCCTCCAAAATTGTGGACAGTCTTGAGGTGCATCATATCGAAGACGTAAAAACTATACTAATATTCTAATGCAGCAACATCAATACATGTAGTACACCCAACGTTAGAGGTAATTTATTCTTCCAAAGCAAAGCAGTTATGCAAACTGGTACTGACTAGTATTCCAATGTTTCTATTTCCCCCTCCTTTTCTCCATCACTTAGCTAATGAGACCCCAAAGCTGATGGAGAGAAGCAAAGGATTGATATGCAGGCAACCAACATCCTGCTTTTCAACTGAGGTCATTGGCCTTTAGGAAGTTGGCAGCTAGAAGGTTGTAATGGTGTGCAATAAAAACCTGTGGCTTTGTGTAACTAAAAGGTAGGTTTTAGCCACCCACTGACTTGCATACAATGTTGGGGCAATTTTTAGGCACTTTGCCAAGGCACCCCTGAAGAAACCTCATGGCACACTGGTTGAAAAAGGCTGATCTAGGGTCTGGTGTTCTCTTTGCTATGGACATGTATGGTGTTCCCATGGCAAGATCAAAAGAGTTCTGTAAATGGTCCTCAGAAGAAGGTTGTTGATGCCGAGGAGTCTGGCAAGAGATGTCCTGGGATCATGCACACTCTGTATTGAGGAAATAGCAGATCATTTTATGGATGTAGATTTGACCTTACATATTTTAAGGGCCACTGTGCTTGGTGATTTCTCTGTCCATAAAGGTTTATTGGTGACAGATTGTATACATTGATTCAGGACAGCCTCGGAGAGGATAACAGAGAAACTTCCTCTAGGGTGGGACCACTGCCTGCAGAACTTTCCTACCAAAGGCCTGATCTGCAGATGACAGCAAGCCCAAACTGTAGTGTCGAAGGAATGAGGAATAACCTGACCAGGTGGTCGCCTTGCAGATCTGTTCAGGCGCAGCCCTGCCCTTTCAGCCCAGGAAACCGCTGTCTAAATGGCTTGGTAACCCTCCAAGTATCGCAACAAGCATCTTCTTACCTCTAACATATGAACGGCTTCTTCCCTTGAGTTAGACGGAGTCGTAGAGAAAGTGGGTAATATTATTTCCTGTGACCTGTGAAAGGGAGTAGCTACTTTTGGCAGAAAAGCTGGATCCGTATGGAGTATCACTCTATCCAGAAAAATCCTTAGAGATGATTCTGTAATAGCCAGGGCCTGAAGTTCATTAATGCCCTTTGCTCAAGTAACAGTTTTTATAAATACATTTCTTAGGGGTATCTCCTGCAGGGGTCCAAATGGGTCTTCCATGAGCCCCTTAAAAACAATTGACAAATCCCAACTGAAAAAAATTCTCTGGGCTACTGACCTGTTTCGTGCCAGAGCCCTAAAATAATAAAAAAAAAAAAAAAAAAATGAGAGAGAGAGAGAGAGCGAGAGAGCGAGAGAGCGAGAGAGCGAGAGCGAGAGAGAGAGAGAGAGAGAGCGAGAGAGAGAGAGAGAGAGAGAGAGAGAGAGAGAGAGAGAGAGAGAGATCACGAGTTACCTCCTTTCTACTGGAAAGCAGAGTCTGAGCTAGCTTTCCTGAAAGCCCCATCGGACTTCAGCAGATCTTCCTCAGAAACCAGGCTGTCAGATGTAGATCGTCTGTCTCAGGTCTCATCTGTACTAACAGATTCTCCATTGCTGGTAAATTCCAGGGCGGTTTTGCCGCCAGATTCAGGAGAGCTGAAAACCAGGGTCTTTTTGGCCAAAAAGGCATGATTAACCAGTACAGTACCGCGCTATAGCCAAAAGACGGCTACAGCGCTGCTCTGAAATTCCGGGAGGACGTCCATGGACGTCCTGCCTTGTGCGCGCTCCTGGCCGCCGCACGCTGCGTGGGCATGCCCGTGGGTCCGCCCGAGACCTGAGGATCACTTGTAGCAGCCTCAGAATGGGGAACCGCCGATGTAAACACGGCGGTTCTCCGTTCTGCGAATGGGACATGACAGATCTACTGATCCCTGTCACTGGGATCAGTTAGATCTGTTATGTCCCGACCAGCCCATCCCCCCCACAGTTAGAACACACGCAGGGAACATTGTTAACCCCTTCACTGCCCCATGCAGGTTAACCCCTTCACTGCCAATGACATTTATACAGTAATCAGTGGACATTTAAATTTCTGATCGCTGTATAAAGGTCATTGGTCCCAAAAATGTGTCAAAAACGTCCGACATGTCCACCCCAATATCGCAGTCCCGATAAAAATTGCAGACCACCACCATTACCAGTAAACAAAAAAAAAAATTGTAAAAACGCCATAAATCTATTCCCATAGTTTGTAGACGCAATTGCTCAAAATATGTAGACTAATATATATTGGCCAAAACTGATAAATAATTTTCTTTATATTTTGTTTTGGATATTTATTATAGCAAAAAAGTTAAAAATATTGTTCTTTTTTCAAAATCATCGCTCTTTGTTTGTTTATAGCGCAAAAAATAAAAATTGCAGAGGTGATCAAATACCACCAAAAGAAAGCTCTATTTGTGAGAAAAAAATGATGAAAATTTTGTTAGGGTACAACGTCGCACGACCCCGCAATTGTCATTCAAAATGCGACAGTGCTGAAAGCCTAAAATTGGTCTGGGCAGGAGGGGGGTTTAAGTGCCCAGTAAGGAAGTGGTTAAAGATCATTATTGCTGTGCAAGAGAGACCAGAGATGGAGGGTCTGCCCACATCCCTAAAATACAGACTAAAGAAAAGGACCCCACTTGGGACTTTAAAGGGAAGACCTACTCCATAAGAGTACAGCAAGATTGGCATAAAAGTTAAATTTTATTATGAAAATTAAAAAGGCCCAGAATGCAGGCTTCAAAAGAACAAAGAAAAAAATAAATAACATACAAAACACATACACAATGTGGATGCATATATGGGTTATGACAAACATTTAAAATACATAAAATTGTGAAGTTGATATAACCACCACACTCTGCTTGCAAGAAACAGAGAAAACCCGACGGGTTTCGAATTAGAGTTCTTCCTCAGGGGTAAGTGGTCATATAGTTAGCAATGTCAGAAAAGAAAAAAAAAACAGTTGTTATCCAAAGATTCAGCAGTCTAAGAACATCCACATTTCAATGCAAGCTACCCACTGCTCATCGGCATCCCAATGGGGGCAATAGAGAGGGTGAGGGAGGGAAGACAAGACAGCAAAATAATCCGCCCAATCCACCAAACATACCCCACCTGACCAGTCTCGACGAAGAGAGTGCACTCCCTGGCAGAAACCTAATCAGATATTGGAGTTCTGCACCTCTAGGAGGGGGTGTAAGATGACTCCAGCAAATAAGAGAGTCATATGGTAACTGGGAATGGTATTGCTATACTGTCAGCCAGCCCGCCTTGGAGATGGTGTGTGTAGAGATCAGTCCATAAGCTGGTTTTGATATACAGGTCTGCATTCAATGCAGTTGAACGACACCACCTACCTGAGTGTCCATATCCATCTGCTCGCTGGAGTCTTCACGGTAGCTGTGGCGGCTGCAGCATCCAAGGGCCGATGGAAACATTGGCTGGGGTGCAGACATCGCTGGATTCCAGGACAGGTTAGTGTCCCAATATTAAAACTCAGCAACAGTATGTGTAGCTGCTGTTTTTTAAATTTTTGCTGGGGGGGGGGGGGGGCACG
>BLSH010549130.1:1378092-1390112 GCA_018402905.1 Glandirana rugosa
CCCCCCCCCCCAAACTCCGCTTTAAGCAAAAGAGGTCTGTACTGATTGGTGGAAGTAGCAGCCATAACTGATTTAAAGCTATTGGAAAGTTTGCTCTTAAAAAAAAGAAAAAAAATGTAGCCAAAGCCCTCAACTTTGCACAAATTGGCCAGTGGCAACAGCAGTTTAATAGTATAGCTTGTGAGCTTATTTTTTCACAGTACCACACTTCAGATATGTATTATTGTTAAATTTCCCAGTGTCAGGACAGTGCGAGTACTTGAAAAGGCAGAAAATAGAAAGACAAGACAAGCTTGATCTTGTGATAGAGACCATAGCCACACACATTGTGCAGTAATAATGTAAGCAGCTTGGTTAGTCCACACAAAAAGAGGGAGAGATGAGACTAGGTTTTATCATGAAATAGATATTAGAGTATTACTTGGGAGGTAAAAGCAGAAAAAAAAAAAGCTGCCATCTGGAGCTGCAAAAAAAGTCAGTCTCTACACTATAACCATCCCAAGTCCAGCAGTGTGAGATAAATACATAAAATGTGTGTAAATGTTGCCATTTTTTTTATATGGATTTATTTCATTATAGTCAGGACAAAGATGGTAGAACCGCAGCAGAAAAATCTATGGCCATGGGCTTCCGGCCATTCAACAGCACAGAGGGAAAGGCGGGCAGCAACAAAAAGGGAGGGGACAGTGATATTTGCATTTATTTATTTTTTTTGCGCAATTTTAGAAAATTGCAGCTGCAGAATTCGATGGAATGCTAGTTGTTAACATGAAATTATTAAAAACTGTGAAAAACTGTAAAACAAAAATTATTGTAGAAAGTAGGGTTTTCATGTACAAACACGGTTTAAAAGATAAAAAATAGCCTGAAGCTATTCAAACTGTGTAGACTTGATCCATCAATAAGCTCTTGTAGCTATTAAAATGAGCATTGCCTTAGCAAGGATTTCTTTGGAAAAAAAAAACGATTACACCAAATTATCAGGTTAGATCACATTGCTGAAATTCCTATACACAGGAAAACAAACACCCAGCTACAAGAATACTGTAGCCATTCACTAAGAACGCATTCAGGCAACAAGCTTCAAGTCAATTCTAAAGCAGCTTCTGTCCATTCCCTAGAGGCTGGTGAGCCACACAGTGCAGCCTCTATCCATTCACTAGAGGCCAGAGACCTTGCAGAGGGTGCAGTCCCTATTAATGCACAGGAGCAGGGGTCTCTAAACTTTGTAAACAAAGGGCCAGTTTACTGACCTTCAGAATTAAGGGGGCCAGACTATGGCCATTGGGAGTAGAAAAGGTCATGACATCAGTGGAAATAAACAATACCCCATCTTTGGTATTAGTAGGAGGAATAGCGCCCCATTTTTGGTGTCACTGGGAGGAATTGCACTCCATCATAGGTTTCACTGGGCCCCATTGTTGGTATCATTGGGAGGAAATGTGTCCCATCTTTGGGGTTATTTGGAGAAAAAAAAACGGTGCCCCATTTCTGGTGTCATTGGGAGGAATTCCGCCCTTTCATTGGTGTCGGTGGGGCCAATTATGCCCCATTGTTGGTATCGGTGGATGAAAATAGTGCCCAGAGGGCTGGATAAATGTAAAGTAAGGAAAGGGCCCAGCTAGCCCCAGGGCCACAGTTTAGAGACCACTGCACTAGAGGTTGGTGACCTCACAGAGCGTTCAGTTCTTATTCATTCACTTAAGGTTAGTGACCTCAGAGAGTGCAGCTTTTATCCATTCAGTAGAGGTCAGTGCCTCTGTTCATTCACTAGAAGGTCAGTGACCTCAGAGGCAAACATCTCCAGCCAAGTTCCTGCGGGCTGTGGAGCTCACAAAAAAATGTAGCTTAACCATTTATTGAAAGCCAGTGACCTCAAAGAGAATGTAGCCTCTCTCCATTCATTAGAGCAGTGGTCTCCAAAGTGCGGCCCGGGGGCTGGATGTGGCCATTTGCTTGCCTTTATATGGCCCTTGGGGCACTATTCTTCCCATTGATATGAGAAATTATTGTGCCATCCAACAACAACAATGGGGCACCATTTCTCCCATGGACACCAACAATAGGGTACTATTCCTCCCAATGATACCAACAATGGGGCACTATTCTTCCCACTAGTACCAAATGTGGCAAGGTTTGCTCCCATTGATGCCAGGAAAATTTCCACTTCCACTGGCCACAGCCTGTCCCCCAAAAGTCTGAAGGACAATAAACTGACCCTTTGTTTAAAAAGTTTGGAGACCCCTGCACTAGAGGCTTGTGACCTCACAGAGGATGTAGCCTTTAGCCATTCACTAGAGGTCAGTGATGGCACAGAGAATTAGTGACTAATCACATCACTGAGAATGCAGCCTATACAGTAGAAACAAGATATACCGGTGTTCAGATCCCAATAACTTTGAGATCTGAGCACAGGTATATATTGCTTCTATTGTATTGCAAGTCAGTGGCCAGACCTAAACCGTGTAGCTCTCCCCCATTTTGTGTACATTTTCCCCAGGTTGGCATTGTGTTCACAGCAGCATTTGCAGTGGTAAAGCAAAGTAGGACTGATGTAGCACCCTGGTCTTAGGCAAGGTTGCTAACAAATTTAGTTTGCTGGGTGGTAACTTGCCTGGCTGATTGTTAGGGAGATCCACTGACTTTTCCCTAAACCTGAATTTGATGCACCTCTCTTTTCTGTCACTGGGTGGCATTAGAATGACAAGGGCGTAGTGAATTTGGACTAGGAGTGGATACGTTGTTTCAGCACATTGGCAGGGGGTTCTTTGGCCCGTTGGCCTGCTGGGAGAGCCTATTTATTCGAGAGGAGTCAGGCGATCGGGCTTCTGTGCCACCTGGACGGCTGTCTGGGTGGACGTGTGTTACAAGGCTCCGGGTTGCTAGGCCAGAAGCCTGAGGAATATCCTGGAGCACCTGGCTGCTAGGCTGTCTGAGGCCTATCCAGGTTTGAGAGAAGCAGTGCAGGGTTGGGGCTTCAGGCCAGAAGCCAAACTAACTTGCAGAGGTTCTGTTGGACGGGGAGTCAAATCATTGCCAGCGGTGAAGGAGAACCAGTTGCCATAAGGGACGACCACTCCTGTCGCCAGTGGCTAATGAGGATCAAGACCAGAGGTAAAGGGGAAGCAGTTGCCACCAAGGGACAACCACTCCTGTTACCAGAGGCCAGTGTATAAAATTCTGAAGTAGTACCAAAGCAGCCTTTTCTACAGCCAGGGACAGTTAAGAAGTGGGAAAGCTTCAGCAGAGTGCCAAGCCAGGGACCCAGCAGATTAGCAGGGGTGAAGCTTGAGGAATATACAGTGGGTTAGCTGTGGAATAGCTCAGGGGATCCAGCGACGGCAGGGATCTTGAAGTCTAGTGAGAGACCGGGTGCTCAGTGTGAAGATCTACAGTAGGATACTGTGAGATGTGAGAGAAGATCTATAAAGGGTTACTGTGAGTTAAATGTACAGATCTATATTGACGGTTAAAAGTTCAGTTGCCATAGGCGACAGCAGTTCTACAAATACAGTTGCTGCATCCAGCTTAAAAGGCCCTCTACCTGTATAACTGTCTGCCTTTTACTATTTTTGCCTTTGAATCTGCCAGTTGCCATTGCATCTGCCTAAGAGTGTCCTGGCCCTAACCCTCTCTCCACCAGTTCTGTTTAAGAGGCAATAAATGTCTTTTTTTGCATTCAAAATGTGACTGGTGCCCATGTTTCCAAACTGCATTACACCCACCGTGCCTAATAGCCCACACTTTGAGGAAGGATGTCAGTTCTCCCTGACTCTGGAGGTCACCACTAGGCTTCTAGGGGGTCGGGACACTGGCTAAAGAGGATAAATTTGATGCAGTTGGCCAACTTAACCAAATGCCGACCTACCCACCTACATTTACTGCAGGGCTGCTGCCCCTGTGCACAGAATCACATACAGGTACGTGATTTGACAACGGTAGCCAACGGCGGGTCCAGAGGATCTGATGTCCGCTTATCGTTCCCGGCAGAGGCAGAACGACAGTCTGCCGATGTAAACAAGGCAGATCACCATTCTGTTAGTAGGGAAGAGAGTTCCTGTGTTTCTGCCAAGCATGAACGTGGATCTCTGTCTTCCCACAGTTAAAGTACCCACCACAGTGTTAGCAAGCACTCCCTAGGAACACATTTAAACCTTTGATCGCCTTTGATGTTAGCTCCTTCCCTGCCAGTGTCATTAGAACAGTGACGGTGCCTATTTTTTAGCACTGATTGCTGTATTGGTGTCACTGGTTCCCAAAAGTGTCACCTAGTGTCCGATTTGTCTGCCACAATCCCGCTATCTATAAGTCGCTGATCACCACCATTACTAGAAAAAAAAAAAAAAAAAAAAATCCAAAAATATATATCTCAGTTTGCAGATGCTATAACTTTTTGCGCAAATCAATCTATACGCTTCTTGGCATTTATTTACCAAAAATATGTTGCAGAATACATATTGCATAGTGCAATCATTCACCGGGACCAGAAGCGCGCCTAATGTTGGAGATTGCAGAATACATATTGGTCAATGAAGAAATTTGATTTTTTTTACATTTTTTTTTTTTTATTGGGTATATTTTATAGCAGAAAGTAAAAAAATTTTTTTTTTTTTTTTAAATAGTCGGCCTTTTTTTGTTTATAGCACAAAAACAAAAAAAAAAAAATTCAGGGTGATCCAATACCACCAAAAGAAAGCTCTATTTATTATATTATAATTTATGATTTCATGTTTCAAACTTTTTCATACCCGGGATGTCTACTAGACTCTTGTTTGGACAGATTTAAGTGAGTTATTCGTAAGAATTACAGGCCTACAATATAGAACGCCAAATTTCCATGCAAAATAATCGTACCGCTTTCAGCACCAAAAATCTGACATAATCATCCCGCCAGGGAGGTTAAAGGTAAAATATGTCCTACATCAAAACCATGTTAAAAGCAGTAATGCAGCAAAAGAGCAACACCCTTGGTGGTCTGGAAGGTGGCAGAAAATGATGTTTTGAGATAAACCGCACAAAACATATATGAGGTAGTAGATTGGTTGCTACCGACACCAACATCCTTTTTAGCACTAGTCCCCAGGAGACTTCAAGACACACATACACCTTCCAAGAGCTTTGCAGCACATTCTAGATATGGAAAGAGATTTATTAATATAACCCACGGAGGAGATGTCTTCCCAAACAGGGATGTGTCCCCGGAGATACAGCAAGATAATTGGTCATCCTGATACCTGAAGACAATGGAAACTTCTCTACAATTCTCAATCTCTCAGCTCTAAGCTACATCTCCATATAAGACTTTTCCCCAGCAACAGACCGAAAGCCAAGAAAAGTCACAAAATGTGATCAAACACAGCAAATAATAAGTTACAAAATAAAGAATAGGAAAATTATTAAATTTTTCATGTGGATTTGTGACCTGAACCCCCAGAGCCTATTAACATTTATGCAGTCTGTTGCAGCAAGTTGAAGAACAATAAACACTAATTATGTTGCAAGTTAACAAATCTTGGGTTAAGGAAGCCCATTCATTATGAAAGCCCTGGCAATTAAAGCACCAATTAGCAGACCTGCTTCTTTTCTTCCCCCAAATGTGTTTTATTGCTGTCCGTTGGGAGTTGGCAACTACTGTACCATCATTGGTGTGCGCAGCCTATTGCATTAGGGTGGGCACCACAAAGCGCAAACATACATAAGTGTGTGTGTATATATGTCAGAAGGGCAGAGGACGGTGTCAGTAGGGCAGAGACAGGTGTCAATATTTTTTTATTTTATTTGTTTTTTTACAATTTTGTTTTTTATTAATTTTTTACAATATTATATTTTATTATTTTTTACAATTTATTTTAGGAGCCCTGCTGGGGGGGCTTTGATGAAATATCAGGGGTCTAAACAAACCCCTGATGTCTCTCCTTTGAGACAGAGAAAGAGACTGGGGACAGAAATTCCCAGTCCCTTTCTCTGCAGCCAGGCAGCAGGGAGAATCTGCACAGTACAGGGTGTTTAGGGTGTGCCCGGGCACACTTGCCACCCTATGTGCGCACGCTTATGTGTACCATCCACTTGGTTGCCTATAATAATGAATAGCACTGCCACACACAGAGCCACGCAAACTAACCAAACTAAACCATTGCTTCTGATAATAGTACAACCAATATCCAATTAAAGAGGTTGACCAAAAATAAAATGTTTGCAAATCAATAGCTACTCTATTACTGGGGGGAGTGTCAAAACTCTGGGGCGTCTAGGATGAATGATGAAGATGGTATGTCCAAGCTCCTAGATGTTAAAAACCTTTACCAAGAAAAAATGTAGAGCCAGCCTGGGCGGACCTTCAAAAAATTCTAGTCATCTGGCTGTCTGTCACTACAGGCAAGGCCGAGACAAGATCGTACAGTGCCCAGGGCAAAAATGCCAAGTAGTGCCTCTCCCACTCCCCCCTTCATTATGTGCATTATGGGGGAAACAAATCATAATTTCTCTAGTTCAGCCTGTATTGCTACCTTAAAATTCTGGTCTGAAGGTCATTTCGCTCTGGGACCTCTTTGGGTCCATAAAGACATGGATGACCGAGTTTGGGGTGGAGGAAGTGAGTTATTTATTGGATTACGAAGTGAAAATAAAGGAAAAAAAGCCTGAAAAAGAAAACCAAGGACTTCTAACGCACAATACGTAATATTTTTGTTTTTGGGGTTAACCATGCGGCAGAGAAGTATGGGAAGCGCGCTCACAGAGGCACGTGTAGAGGGCGGTCAGTGGACTCACAGAAGCGGGTGGTGAGGGTGCTCAGTGAGACAGGCGGGGTGGTGAGGGTGCTCAGTGAGGCAGGCGGGGTGGTGAGGGTGCTCAGTGAGGCAGGCGGGGTGGGGAGGGTGCTCAGTGGGCTCAGAGAGGCAGGCGGGGTGGGGGAGGGGGGGTCAGTGGGCTCAGAGGGGCAGGTGGGGTGGGTGGGCATTACTTAGAGGCCGGGAAGCTCACACAGAGAGGAGGGTAGGGAGGGTAAGCGCAAGCTCAGAGGCACTGTTAATTTTGGCAGCAAATTTTGATTTAGTTTTAGTCTTAGTCTTAGGACTAAAATGGCATTTGGTTTTAGTTTTAGTCATATTTAGTCGACTAAATCTCCAGAACATTATAGTCGACAAAAATGTCCTACATTTTAGTCGACTAAAATCTCCAGCCCATTTTAGTCGACTAAAATCTAATGGGAGTAGTTAAATTGTAAAGCATTATTTAAGCATTTCTCTACAATTTCCAAACTCATTATATACTGCTGGAGTGAAAATTACAATATGTTATTATTTATGGTATTGAGGTCTGAACATGCATGCGGACCAGTGTTAATTTTGACGTCTAATTTCAATTTAGTCTTAGTCTTTTGACTAAAATGCCATTTTATTTTTAGTCGTATTTTAGTCATCTCAATTGTTTTAGTCATATTTAAGTCGACTAAAATGTTTTAGTTGGTTTTAGTAGACGAAATTAACACTGCCTCAGGAGGTAGGTAGGGAGGACAGGCACTGTTCTCCGAGAGGCAGGCTGTGTAAGGCAGATAGCACTCACAGAGATGAGTAGCACACTCAGTGGCAAGTGGGCAAAGCAAGTAGCCTGTCCAGAGAGGCAGATGAGGAGAGTGGGCAGTGCAGTCAGAAACAAATAGGGATGGCAGTGAAGTCATAGAGGCACATGTACTGAGTGGGCAGTGCAGTCAAAGAGATAGAGGAGAGTAGGCAGTGCAATCAGAAGCAGATGGGGAGAAGCAATGTGGTCATAGAGGGAGATGGGGAGAGTGGGCAGTGTGGTCATGGAGGCAGATGTGGGCAGTGCAGTCAGAGACAAATAGGGATGGCAGTGCTGCCATAGAGGTACATAAACTGGGTGGGAAGAGCAGTCAAAGGTAGATGAGGAGATTAGGCAGTGCAATCAGAAGCAGATAGGGATTAGGCAATGCGGTCATAGAGGGAGATGGGGAGAGCGGGCAGTGTGGTCATGGAGACAGGTGGGACAGACAGTGCACTCAGAGAAAGACAGGTAGGTGGGTGTAGAGTGTGCTCAGGATTTTATAGAGACCCTATTTCAGGGATAAGCAATTAGTGGACCTCCAGATGTTGCAAAACTACAAGTCCCATCATGCCTCTGCCTCTGGGTGTCATGCTTGTGGCTGTCAGAGTCTTGCTATGCCTCATGGGACTTGTAGTTCTGCAACAGCTGGAGGTCTGCTAATTGCATATCCCTGCTCTATTTGAATAGGCCAGCCTTACCAATCCACTTCCTACAGTCTTCCTCTTTGTACTAACTTCATAGTCTTAACAAGACGTCTTCCTCCTTTAAAGTCTGTATTCGCACAACACTGCAGTGCTGCAATAAAACACCTATCACAGTCCATTATTCAGCAAATTGATGATCTCACCATCAAGTCATTAAATGTTTCCCATTCTATGACCACAGCCTGGCCTCAGATTGCTTCTTTCCATCAGAAACCACCAATTCGATTCCAACCGCCCAGCATCAACCACTTCCATTAATGTACTCTGAGTGCACCATTTATTAGCAGACACGCCAATAGTTCATTGCATTCTCTCGGGAACGTAGCAAAACATTAGGTGCCAGAATGTGACGTAAAAACATTATTCACCATACTAAAGATGTACATGTACTAATTGCCTTAGAGGAGATTGAGCTGCTAAATGCATCGCTCCATTTACATATGGAGAAGAAAGTTCTTTGCAGGGTGGAGGTCATGCAGAGTCATCTCAGCTGAAGGTTAGGGCTCAGTGATAGTTCACAATAAATTGGCTATCAGACTAAAAGGAGTACAGGCTGTATCAATGGCTTAGAGCAGGCTTGTGCTCCTCGGGGCACAAATCCACCATGCCATTGTATATAAAAGAAGTTGGGATGTTTTTTCTTTGCGTGACCAGAGATCTCCGAATTCCAGGGACAATCCCCATTTATAAGAGCAATTCCGAAATGAACGCTCCTGGAAACCTAAACTGCTGAGAACACAAACTAGAGTGGTTGACCATTTATTTTCCTAGCCATGCATAAGCAAGGATCATGGGTCAGTGTTCTACAACTCATTTCAGTATGTAGTTGGACATTAAAACTCACTTACCTGCCCTCAGCCTATGACTGGCCTGCGAAAGAAAGAGCATCAACAGAAGTAATCTCTTTTCTGTCTCCTCCAATCAGCACATACAGTATCTCACAAAAAGTGAGTACACCCCTCCAGGGGCGTTGCTAGGTCTACAACGGATCTGGGGCTAGAGCCCATAGCAGCGAAGTAAAGAAAGTCATACTTTTGAGCGGGCATACACTTGTATATAATATACATGTGTGTGTATATATACATATAAATATTGTTACATATCTGAGTGCAGATCCTCCTTACATCAGGATCCCCGGAGAGTACCCCTTACATCAGGGTCCCCAGAGAGCCTCTTCCTTACATCAGGGTCCCCAGAGAGCCCCTTCCTTACATCAGGGTCCACAGAGAGCCCCCCCCCTTACATCAGGGTGCCCAGAGAGCCTCCCCGTATATCAGGGTCCCCAGAGAGCCTCCCCATACATCAGAGTCCCTAGAGAGCCTCCCCATACATCAGGGTCCCCAGAGAGCCCCATTATACATCAGGGTCCACAGAGAGCCCCCCCTTACATCAGGGTGCCCAGAGAGCCTCCCCGTATATCAGGGTCCCCAGAGAGCCTCCCCATACATCAGAGTCCCTAGAGAGCCCCCCTATACATCAGGGTCCCCAGAGAGCCTCCCAAATACATCAGGGTCCCCAGAGAGCCCCCCTTACATCAGGGTTCCCAGAGAACTTCCCCATACATCAGGGTCCCAAGAGAGCCTCCCAATACAACAGGGTCCCCAGAGAGCCTCCCCATACATCAGGGTCCCCAGAGAGCCTCCCCATACATCAGGGCCCCCAGAGAGCCTCCCCACACATCAGGGAGAGGGGGAGGATGAGAGGGGGTGAAAGAACTGCACCCACTCGGTAAGAGACTCGGGGCTATGGGCCCCAGACTCGGGGCTATAGCCCCAATAGCCACCCCCTAGCAACGCCTCTGCACCCCTCACATTTTTGTAAATATTTTATTCTATCTTTTCATGTGAACACTGAAGAAATGACACTTTGCTACAATGTAAAGTAGTGAGTGTACAGCTTGTATAACAGTGTAAATTTGCTGTCCTCTCAAAATAACTCAACACATAGCCATTAATGCCTAAACCGCTGGCAACAAAAGTGAGTACACCCCTAAGTGAAAATGTCCAAATTGGGCCCAAAGTGTCAATATTTTGTGTGGCCACCATTATTTCCCAGCACTGCCTTAACCCTCTTAGGCATGGAGATCACCAGAGCTTCACAGGTTGCCACTGAAGTCCTCTTCCAATCCTCCATGACGACATCACAGAGCTGGTGGATGTTAGAGAACTTGCACTCCTCCACCTTCTGTTTGAGGATGCCCCACAGATGCTCAATAGGGTTTAGGTCTGGAGACATGCTTGGCCAGTCCATCACCTTTACCCTCCGCTTCTTTAGCAAGGCAGTGGTGGTCATCTTGGAGGTGTGTTTGGGGTCCTCATGTTGGAATACTGCCCTGCGGCCCAGTCTCCGAAGGGAGGGGATCATGCTCTGCTTCAGTTTGTCACAGTACATGTTGGCATTAATGGTGCCCTCAATGAACTGCAGCTCCACAGTGCTGGCAGAACTCATGCAGCCCCAGACCATGACACTCCCACCACCATACTTGACTGTAGGCAAGACACACTTGTCTTTGTACTCCTCACCTGGCTGCCGCCACACACGCTTGACACCATCTGAACCAAATAAGTTTATCTTGGTCTCATCAGACCACATGACATGGTTCCAGTGATCCATGTCCTTAGTCTGCTTGTCTTCTGCAAACTGTTTGTGGGCTTTCTTGTGCATCATCTTTAGAAGAGGCTTCCTTCTGGGACGACAGCCATGCAGACCAATTTGATGCAGTGTGCGGCGTATGGTCTGAGCACTGACAGGCTGACCCCCCACCCCTTCAACCTCTGCAGCAATGCTGGCAGCACTCATACATCTATTTCCCAAAGACAACCTCTGGATATGACACAGAGCACGTGCACTCAACTTCTTTAGTTGACCATGGCGCGGCCTATTGAGTGGAACCTGTCCTGTTAAACCGTTGTATGGCCTTGGCCACCATGCTGCAGCTCAGTTTCAGGGTCTTGGCAATCTTCTTGTTGCCTAGGCCATCTTTATGTAGAGGAACAATTATTTTTTTCAGATCCTCCCAGAGTTCTTTGCCATGAGGTGCCATGTTAAACTTCCAGTGACCAGTATGAGAGAGAAAGTGATAACACCATATTTTATGCACCTGCTCCCCATTCACACCAGAGACCTTGTAACACTAACACGTCATATGACACCGGGGAGGGAAAATGTCTAATTGGGCCCAATTTGGACATTTTCACTTAGGGTGTACTCACTTTTGTTGCCAGCGGTTTAGACATTAATGGCTGTGTGTTGAGTTATTTTGAGGGGACAGCAAATTTACACTGTTATAAAAGCTGTACACTCACTACTTTACATTGTAGCAAAGTGTCAGTGTTGTCACATAAAGAGATATAATAAAAGATTTACAAAAATGCGAGGGGTGTACTCACTTTTGGTAGATACTGTATGCCTGCAGGACATCTAATTGGTTGCCGATTGGGTCCTATTGCTGCCCATTCCTTTTTCCAGCGTTAGTACCAGCGGCGGCTGGTGTGGGAGGGGCGCTGGGGCGCCGCCTCCCCGCCGGCAAAAGACGAGAAAAAAAAAAAAAAAAAGTCAACCCCGCCCACCTACAGGTGGCGCCGAGCGTAAAAACATTTAGAAAATAATATAGAGAAATACACTGTTGTGACTGTGAAACGATGTTACATTTCATCACTCACATGTCGAAAATATTGTCACATTTAAACGACAGGGGAGTTTTATTGAGTTGTGTGTCGGTAATTACAGATTTGGCGACCGTTGTTTTCACTC
>BLSH010549130.1:1428317-1440803 GCA_018402905.1 Glandirana rugosa
GAGTTAACCATTCAAGGGTGAGTCCCCTTTCCTCTCTTTTCAGGAGAACTGACAGAACCCTGAAGGGTTTATGCTTTGGGGGGGGGGGAGTGCACAAACCCCTATTTTATGCAAGTGAGTGATGAATATGTTACCCAGTAGGGTTTTATTGATTTATTTAAATTGCACTATTAATTGTCTGTTTTCGGCTAGAAGTGTAAGCTCCTGAAGAAGTGACCCGAGTGTCACGAAACATGTAGAGAGCTTCACTCAAACCAAGACAGTCAAGAGGACTTTTCTCTCCTTTCCCCTGAGTGGGAACTTACCAATTGAGTTATAAATTAATTATAGTTATGTCATTTTTTTCACTCCCCCGGGGGACCACGTATACTGTCGATTATGTCTTTTTAATATTTGTATAGGTGAGCATCCCTTTGCAAGGGGATCCACATTTTAAATGTAGATCAATAAAACTTTACATTTTTTATACTATTTTGAGTACGTGACGATAAAGTCCATCATTTCTTCAAATTTCTAAACCTCAAAAAGCACATCTTAACTATGGCGTTTTACCACCTCCCAAACTACAAATGTAAATTAACCCTTACCGTTCTGAGACCCCTATAAAGCAGCTTTCACACTGATGTGCTGCGATTTACCTGTAACACGGGTGCAGCGCAGTGCATTTGCGACCTTCCTGGGTTAGCTGCATTTTGCCATTGACTTCTATTATATCCTGCAGGTGTGGCACACTTTCTGCACCAAAACTCGTGCATTCAGAAAGTGCAGGAAAGCCATAGTGTACAAACGCAGATAAATTTAGTTGATGCATTTCAGCCTATAAGGCCTTAGTCTTTGGTTAGGACTAAGGCCTTATAGGCTGAAGCGCGTCAACTAAGTTTATCTGCGTTTGTACACTATGGATTTTCAATAAAATGAAGATTCTTTAAGAGCAAAAGCAGGTGTGCGGATCATCTTTCCTATATCATTCTACTCAGCCAGCAACTGTGGATCCAACACCCGGCAGCTCTGCCATCAATGTCTTGTATGGGTAGTAACACTGATTTTTCTGTTTGCATTCAGAAAGAGCACCAAACCAGCAGGATATAATAGAAGTCTATGACTAACCCTCAGGTACACTGCACTGCACCCACGGTGTGGGTAGGCTGCAGCACATCAGTGTGAAAGCAGCCCTATACCCCCAGTGTATTGCTTCACACTGACCTGAAGATCTCTTTCCTGGTTGTAGCACCACTCTGGAGACCTCTATAGCCAGGATAAGCGCTGGAGTGCAGTTGGTATGACTCTGCATGGGACAGGAGTCGGCACTACAGAGGAGGCATCGGCTTATGCGGCTCTTACTCCCTACTACAGCTCCACCTTTACAAGTAGCTCCTCTGCATTGCACTCTGATGCTCTGGAATGGCGGGTCAGCAAGCCTAGACCACGATTTACCAGTCACCTAACTGTGACCTACTGGTGAATTGCAATCTACAGGTTGCTGACCCCCGGGTTAGATGTTAATTTGGCTGAAGGGGGGGGGGTGAGGAGAATGAAGTACAGAAACTAAAAATTTATTGCTCAGCCTCTCAGTCTTCCTCCTCTTTGTGGAACCGGTTCCCAAAGATAGTTCACTTTACTTCTCGGCCAGTTGTAGCTTTTGGACATCGTCACATACAATGCAGAACAAGCAGTCCTGCATTGTACAGGAGGAGGGTGAGGGTATTGGATAACATTGGAGCAGCATTGGCCCGTCCATAAGGGGTGAAGGGGCGCTTCCCCCCTAATCTACAGGCAGATCGCTGGACGCATAGAGTTCTAGTTTCATTTTTTTTTTTGAAGCATATGATTAATCGGCTTCAAAAAGGGTGGGCCTGGGGGTGAGCCCATCCACTAGTGACATTAGCGAATGTTGATGCGCTATTGTTTTGCTGCTTCTCCTCCCAGCCAGTCAGGACAGGAAGTGGGTCCCAAGACCGGACTGGTCTGGAGGAGAAGGGAGCGGATTGACCGGGCGGATGAGCTGGGCCTGGCGGGTTTGTTTGCCCCCGCCCCCCAAAAAAAATGGGAGCACCAACCGCCACTGCATTGGAGAGCGACAATGGGATAAGTATGTGTGCTTATTTCTTTCCCCTGTAACCAGCATTTAACCCATGCAGTGCATTAGGAACCCCACTACATGGGTACGTTTGTAAGCAGTCAGACTTTACCCCCCCCGACTAGATTTTAATTATTTTATTTAGTCTGCATTCTTCTTCCCAAAGTCCAACATCTGTAAAAATTGTCTGTGAAGTTTCCTGACCAGTGGATCCAGGGCTACAGACTTTGCCCAGTCAGTCAACCATAGGTATGCACACCCTAATCACCCCGTGTGGTGTATACTCCCTCCGTTTAGACCCCTTATATTTTACCCTTAAAAATTCACCTTTTTTCTACTAAAGAAAAAAAAAATAATAATAAAAAATACACACACACACACACACACACACACACACACACACAGGCGTAACGATAGGGGTTGCAACTGCAACCGGGCACCATGGTCCAGGGGGCCCATGTGCCTCCCTTGTACACCTGAATAGGAGGGATGGCAAGGGTGGCATTTAGAGGACCCAATCTCCTCTATCCAGTTTACTTGTCTTCTGCTATTGCCAGGGCCCCTGTGTGCTTCCCTGGTTCCCCCCCCCCCCCCCCGAAGCATAGTAAACTGTTTTTACTATACTTTAATTTCTGAATGGATGGGAGGCTCAGTGCAGAGCTATTCCTGTCCATTCATTCTGTGCAGCTGAGGCCACACAGACAGGAATTGAGAGCTGAGGTTTGTGTAGACCCCTGATATCAAAGCTCCCAACAATAAAAAATAAATAAATAATTGTATAAAAATTGTAAAAATAAAAATTGTAAAAGAAATAAAATGAAATGGTAAAAATAAAAAATAAATAAAATTAAAATAAAAATGTACAAAACTACTGACATCAGTAAGGGAACTATCAGGGTTTGCCATTGTGGCCGGGCCCTGACATTTCACCAACATGGGGAGGCCCACTGCAGAACTTGTGAAAGGGCCCCGCTGTGGTACCGTAATAAGGGACCTCAGGATCAGTGGGAAGAGGGAAAGGCCCTGACCGAGGGGCCCCCTTCTTAATTTCTTGCATGAGGGCCCTGAAAGTTCTAGTTACTCCTCTAATAAATATATATATTTTAGAATTATAAAAACAAAATAATAAAAATAAAAACTGACTCCAATCTCTGCCCTTATGGCCACCATCCACTGCCCTACTGACACAATATTTGAGCTTTGGGGTGCAAACCCTAATACAATAGGCTGTGCACAACTGTGCAGTCAACTGACAACTTTGCAGCACTGCAGATGGTCTTTAGGAACTGAACGTGCTGCTGGACATCCAAAGAACCTTCCTCTACTGGGAAGGAGATAGAAGCTTTGAGACCAACATGTTCTGTGACCATGGATTGAAGGGGCTTAGGCTGTCAGAGTATGCACTGCATATTTAACTCAGTAAAATCCCTTCTATTGCTCTCAGCCTCCTCCAAATTGCTTTTTGTTCTCCATAGTCCCCCTGTATGTAGGAACGTAGCCACCCCCTCTCTTCTTCACTCCTGAGATGGGCTATAGGATTTTTTAGCACGACAACAACTAATATACACTGCTCATTCCAAACAAACATAAGTGAGAGGGGAAAGGAGAGCTTCAGGAGCTCACAGAGAATATTACAAGTAGAAAATAGATCACAGGGCCCATATTGGAGAGTAAGGATATGGTTAAGTTTAACATTGACTAATGTAGGGATCAGGGGCAGTGGCAAAGTGTGGGTTATGCCCCAAGTTTAGTTTACCTTACATGCAGTGGTGGCCCGTCCATAAGGGGCGCAGACCCCCTTAATCCATGCGCCCAGCCCCTATACTACATGCAGGGTGCCAGACGAATGGATTTCAATGGGTTGTTTTTTTTTTTTTAGCACATGATTAGAGCCTGAGGCTCTTATTGGCTTCAAAAAAGGGTGGGCGCAGAGTACTGCGCCCGAGCCCACCCAGTTGTGTGACAATAGCGAATGAATATTCACTAATGTCTTCCCGTTTCTCCTCCTGGCCAATCAGGAAGTTGGTCCTGAGACCCGATTGGCAGGGAGTCCTAAGACTCCCTGCCAATCGGGTCTCAGGACCCACCTCCTTTTTGGCCAGGAGGAGAAGCAAGGTCTGTTTGGCTGGGAGCCTGGCGTAAGGAGCAGCCTCCTAGGGTAAGGCAGGACTGATCGGCGCCTTCCCGTCCATCTGCCGCGAGAGTGGTGGGGGTGATGTGGCGGTTGTGAGAGTCAGGGGGCAGGTTTGTTTGCCCCCCTAAATATTGAGCACCAATTGCCACTGCTTACAGGGTTAGTCCAGTCCATCGAAGACAGATTCCAGTGTAGCCAGATGGTGGGCTACAGCAACATGGAGGAGACAAAGCCCTCTGTTGCTCTACTTTTAACTGTAATGCTGATATTACGCTGGGTTATTCCCTCCAGCCAGCAGGGAAAGAACACAGCCAAAGCAGCCTATAGAATTCTATGCAGAGCATGATGAATTATAGGGGTTGTAGTTCAAGACAGCAGCCATGCAATGAGCCAGTGAGCTCTTTGCACTACAGTTCCAAAAATGCCCCAGAAAGCTTTGCGCTCTCGGCGCCAGGAACTCCGGGATCGCATATCTACATCCAGGGTTGGTTGCTGCCAGGCTGGGTCAGGAGGAATCAAATCGGGAGGCCCAGCGGGAGAGCGAAAGAGACACACAATTCAAGCCTTGCCATTGCTGCAGAGGGACTGGAGAGACCTCTCTCCCGCAGCTTTCTACTTCAAGTGTTAGGGGGAGAGGGAGAGGGGCACCCCATCTCTAATGAAAGCATCCAGCTGAATCACAGGGATCGGTGAGAGGGCCCATCACCCTTTATATACCCTGTTAGCAGGACCCAGAGTTATTTGAGGCAGACCATTGAGCATACCATATTGCATCTGTGCCTTACCAACTCTGCACTTCCCCACCTTTTAAAAACGGTTTCTGTGTCTTATCTGTTTCATCTTCATTTCCCTACACTGCATGCCGGTTTTTTGGGACTACCAATAAATGCATCAATGCTTCCTAAAGTGCCCCAACAATAGCCGGCAGAAGAACCACAAGAGACTGCCCCATTCTATTGAATCACTGCACACATTTCCACCCCCTATCCCTTTTAATTACTACTACTTTTCCACAGACAGTGTATACCAGTCAGTCTATGCTCATCATAACTGCCATTGACACACTCATGGCAGTATAGTCTCACATCTGATAGTTTATACTTTATTACTGCCCATCGCTGTACCCAAGTTGGCACTGCTACTGTTTATGCTGATCTGAGAACCAAGTGTTACTTTTATACTTAGTCCTTACCACTCAACATTCTGTATGCCAATAGTGTTACCACCATTGTTGATTCAACCTTTGCTATCAACTTATTGACAATATACTAAGTCACTTAACAGACTTGCCTAGTACCGGTTTCTTTGTTGCGTTGATCGCCAAGTGCTAATTTCAGTGGGTTTCTGTGTGCGTGCCCTGGGTTTCTGTGTGCGTGCCCTTATACTCAACCCAGTGTGTGAGAGGCACAGAGGTTCTTGAGTAGGTTGAAGAAGAGAACAAGGGACCCATCCTATAGCGGCTCCTACAGGATTAGATCTACGTCATTATTTGGTAGATGATGGAGAGGTAACCCACCTGACATCTTCCTTTATCGGTCCAGATCTGCCCGCCTGCTGTGCCCTCTGTGGGGAGCTCCCACCATCCCTGCTGGATTTTATACTATAGATCAGGGATCTTTAAACCTTCTAAACAAAGCACCAGTTTACCATCTTTCAGACTTTAGGGGGGCCGGACTAGAGCCAATGGGAGTAGAAAATGCCACTCCGTCTGGGTCAGCGCGAGGAGTTCCGACACTCCGTCTGGGTCAGCGCGAGGAGTTCCGACACTCCGTCTGGGTCAGCGCGAGGAGTTCCGACACTCCGTCTGGGTCAGCGCGAGGAAGACCGCCAGTGGAATTTTTTTTTTTTTGGGGGGGCAAACATTCACAGGATCAGTGTTACAACAGCGAATATTCTTTAGCTGTTCGGGTGTGGGCTCATGGCGCAATGCTCTGCGCCCCGAGCCCACCCTATTTTGAAGCCTATTAGAGCCTATGGTTCTAATCAGGTGCTTAAAAAAAAAAACACAACAAACAAAACACCCTCGCCACTGTAATTCAGGCACTCGGCATCCTGAAAGGGGCCTGGACGTGCCAGCCATAGAGAGATTCGTGCTATGCATTAATCTATTCATTATGCATATAAGGGGGTGGCGAGTATAGAGGGGGTAGGCACCTGGTCGCCCTGAATGGACGCCACTGAATTCCACCACTCCGTCTGGGTCAGCAGGAGAAATTCTGCCACATCTTTGTGGTCAGTGGGAGAAATAGTGGCCCAAGGGCCGGATAAAGACAAGCAAAGGGCTGCAGTTTGGAGACTACTGGTATAGAGAATGTAATAGGAGAACGATCATTCGCTGGAGAGGCAGACCGCTGTTCTGTCAGAGAGGAAGAGAGAGCTGCAAATCAGGAGCACAGATCTCTCTCTTCCTCCAGTCAGTCCACCCCCACACACACACAGTTAGAAAGCACTCCCTAGGAGCGCACGTAACCCTTTGATCACCCCTGATGATAACCTTTTCCCTGCCAGTTTCATTTATACAGTGACAGTGTTTTTTTTTTTTTAGCACTGATCACTGTATTGGTGTTAGTGGTCCCCAAAAAGTGTCACTTAGAGTCAGATTTATCTTCCGCAAGGTCACAGTCCCAAAAAAAAAAAAAAAAAAAAATATATTTATTAAAATCGCTGATCGGTGCCATTACTAGTAAAAACAATAAAAATACATTATAAGTCCATAAATCTATCCCATAGTTTGGTTTGCGCAAAAGTTATTGCGTCTACAATCAATATATGTTTTTTACCAAAAATATGCAGAATACATGTTGGCCTAAGTAGGTTAGCAGAAAATAAGAAATATATATATTTTTTTTTTTTCAAAACTGTTGGTCTTTTTTGTTTATAGCGCAAAAAATAAAAACCACAAAGGTTATCAAATAGCACCAAAAGAAATCAAAAAGGACATACATTTTATTTGGGTGCAGCGTCAAACGACCGCGCAATTGTCGGTTAAGGTGCCGTATTGCAAAAAAAAAAATGGCCTGGTCATGAAAGGGGGGGGGGGGGGGTAAATCCTTCCAGGGCTGAGGTGGTTAAACCACAGTACCAAATTGTATGCCCCCCCCCATTGTAAGCTGCTGTGCCAAATCCTTAGGTTTGTGGCGACCGTGAAGATCACCATTGAGTTGTAACACCAGAAATTCTGCGCTACTCTTTAAATTCTGCAAAGAGTCAAAGCGATTTGCCATATTGAATGCCGATCATTTATTTATTTATTTTTTTGCTCGCAACAAGAGCGCTAACCAGAGCCATTCTACAGCAAAAATACATTTCCAGTCAGTCGATCAGCGAAGAAAAAGTCTTCTACAAGACCAATAGGTGTCACATATAGAGGCGTGGGAAGGCGGTGGCACAGAAAGTGTAGTTGGGGACACCCAGCAATCTGAGGAATCCTTCTCTCCGGCCATAAACTGCACACCGCCCAGCTGCTGCTGCTCACTAACAAAAACCATGTGCTGAAGAGAGTCCAGCAGATCCCTCCATAGGGATCATTGTGTTACCGCAGCCTGCCTGACCCACACTGCAGAGCTCTAGCAGGGGAGGAGGAGGTGGGGGGCTCATCCTAGGACTACAATACAGGTCCCCCCCCCCTGCATGCTATCAATAGCTGATTGCAATAAACTCAGCATGCATGCAAAAATACAATCATCTCTGAGCAGAAGTCAATGCAATCACCCAGCAAAAAACACAGAGCTGCCTGGCTCATGCCCCCTCCCAGATCCATCCATGCAGGTACATTACCTGTCCCAGGGGTGTCAGGAGCCCAGGTGCTGGCTGCACAGAGATGCCAATCACAGCTGCTCCAGCTCCTCTGCTTCTACAACTCTGCTATACAGACACCCCCCCCCCCCTCCTCCTTCCAGGGCTGGGCGGGCCAGCTAAGCATCATGGGAAATGTAGTCTCCTTCCCCTCCCTTTCATTGCATTGCCTAATAACTGCTCTTCTATGAATACATAGAACATGAAATGTATACAATGTCTTGGTTTATTCAACCCCCTGTTTAATAAACCCCCATCACTTGTTACATTGTATTCAGTCACTTTCATAAACCTCCATCACTTGATCACTTGTTACATTGCATTCAATCACTATAATGAACATCGATCACTTGTTACATTGCATTCAATCACTATAATGAACATCGATCACTTGTTACATTGTATTCAATCACTATAATAAACATCGATCACTTGTTAACTTGTATTCAATCACTTTAATGAACATCGATCACTTGTTACATTGCATTCAATCACTATAATGAACATCAATCACTTGTTACATTGTATTCAATCACTATAATGAACATCGATCACTTGTTACATTGTATTCAATCACTATAATGAACATCGATCACTTGTTACATTGCATTCAATCACTATAATGAACATCGATCACTTGTTACATTGTATTCAATCACTTTAATGAACATCGATCACTTGTTACATAGCATTCAATCACTATAATAAACATCAATCACTTGTTACATTGTATTCAATCACTATAATGAACATCGATCACTTGTTACATTGCATTCAATCACTATAATGAACATCGATCACTTGTTACATTGCATTCAATCACTATAATGAACATCGATCACTTGTTACATTGTATTCAATCACTATAATGAACATCGATCACTTGTTACATTGTATTCAATCACTATAATGAACATCGATCACTTGTTACATTGTATTCAATCACTATAATAAACATCGATCACTTGTTACATTGCATTCAATCACTATAATGAACATCGATCACTTGTTACATTGCATTCAATCACTATAATGAACATCGATCACTTGTTACATTGCATTCAATCACTATAATAAACATTGATCACTTGTTACATTGCATTCAATCACTATAATAAACATCGATCACTTGTTACATTGCATTCAATCACTATAATGAACATCGATCACTTGTTACATTGTATTCAATCACTATAATGAACATCGATCACTTGTTACATTGTAGCAACATTATTAAGCTGATTTTTATTTAATTATTTTTATTTTTTTGCTTTCAGCCAATGGCTGAATTTGGGGAATTTGTTTTTAAATTTTTCTTTCCCTGGCAGATTGCTGGGCTCTGCCTATCAGCTGCTCTTCATGCTGCTGGCTACAGCGATCGATGTCTGATTCAACCAAATGATCGAAAAGACAAATCAGCAGGACAAACATGGCATGGGAAATGAGCACAAATCAGATGGAGTCAATCGATGGCATTTTTTGGGGCCGTTGTAAATAGCCTACGATCAATCTCAACATAAGCGTGTGAAAAACACCATCAATCAACCCTGTTCAATTTTTTTTTTCTGCCACAACCAATCAACTTGGGTCAATTAAAGCTGTCGCTGTCTGTTGCTCATCTCTCTGCCTTGCCAATTTTATCTCAGCCAATCGATGTATTGATGCATGGTGCACTCCATGCCAAAGCAACGCATCTCAGAGGCACGTAGGTTGCAGTATATTACTATGTGGTGTGCCTGGTGTGGTGCATTGGCAGCCCATTCAAATAAAAGAAATGCATTAGCACACTGCACCAGACTAGAACTGTCTGAAAGGGGACCCTAAAGCAATGATGATCAACTTTGTTTGCCCTCAGCATCACCAAAGGGCCACAGATACAATTCTGTGTATATTTAATGACTTAGACGACAGACACAGCAGGATATAATCAGAGACTGCAGACATTATTACAAAGGATGGTCAGAAACTGCAGACACGATACAGGAGATAATCAGAGACTGCAGACATGATCCAGGAGATGGTCAGAGACTGCAGACATGATACAGGAGATAATCAGAGACTGCAGACATGATACAGGAGATGGTCAGAGACTGCAGGCATGATACAGGATATAATCAGAGACTGCAGACATGATACAGGAGATGGTCAGAGACTGCAGACATGATACAAGAGATGAACAGAGACGGCAGGCATGATACATGAGATGGTCAGAGACTGCAGACATGATAAAGGAGATAGTGAGAGACTGCAGACATGATAAAAGAGATGATCAGACACTACAGACATTGTACAAGAGATGGTTAGAGACTGCAGGCACGATACAGGAGATGGTCAGAGACTGTAAACAGGATACAGGAGATGGTCAGAGACTGCAGACATGATACAAGAGATAGTCAGAGACTGCAGACATGATACAAGTGATGGTCGGAGACTGCAATCATGATAAATAAGATGATCAGAGACTGCAGACATGATACAAGAGATGGTTAGAGACTGCAGTCATGAAACAAGAGATGATCAGAGACTGCAGACATGATACAGGAAATGGTCAGAGACTGCAAACATGATACAGGAGATGGTCAGAGGCTGAAGACATGATACAGGAGATGGTCAGACACTGCAGACATTATACAAGAGATGGTCAGAGACTGCAGACATTATACAAGAGATGGTCAGAGACTGCAGGCATGATACAGGAGATGATCAGAGACTGCAGACATGATCCATGAGATGAACAGAGACTGCAGACATGATACAGGAGTTAGTCAGAGACTGCAGACATGATATAGGAGATAGTGAGAGGCTGCAGACATGATAAAGGAGATGATCAGACACTGCAAACATTTTACAAGAGATGGTTAGAGACTGCAGGAATGATACAGGAGATGGTCAGAGACTGCAGACATTATACAGGAGATGGTCAGAGACTGCAGACATGATACAATTGATGGTCAGAGACTGCAGACATGATACAAGTGATGATCAGAGACTGCAGACATGATAAATAAGATGGTCAGAGACTGCAGACATGATACAGGAGATGGTCAGAGACTGCAGACATGATACAGGAGATGCTCAGACACTGCAGACAGTATACAAGAGATGGTCAGAGACTGCAGGCATGATACATGAGATGATCAGAGACTGCAGACATGATACAAGAGATGGTCAGAGACTGCAGACATGATACAGGAGATGGGGAGAGACTGCAGACATGATACAGGAGATAGTCAGAGACTGCGGACATGATACAGGAGATGATCAGACACTGCAGACATGATACAGGAGATGATCAGAGACTGCAGGCATGATACAGGAGATGGTGAGAGACTGCAGACATGATAAAGGAGATAGTCAGAGACTGCGGACATGATACAGGAGATGATCAGAAACTGCAGACATGATACAGGAGATGGTCAGAGACTGCAGACATGATACAAGAGATGATCAGAGACTGCAGACATGATACTGGAGATGGTCGGAGACTGCAGACATGATACAGGAGATGGTGAGAGACTGCAGACATGATAAAGGAGATAGTCAGAGACTGCGGACATGATAAAGGAGATGATCAAAGACTGCAGACATGATAGAAGAGATGATCAGAGACTGCAGATATGATACAAGAGATGGTCAGAGAGGGCAGACATGATACAAGAGATGGTCAGAGATTGCAGACATGATACAGGAGATGGTCAGAGATTGCAGACATGATATAGGAGATGGTCAGAGACTGCAGACATGATATAAGGGATGGTCGTGCATTGCAGACATGACACAAGAGATGGTCAGAGACTGCAGACATGATACAAGGGATGGTCGGGCATTGCAGACATCAGGGCCGATCCTAGGGTCACAGGCGCCTGGGTGCAGAAATATTTCTGGCGCCCCCACATGGGTGTGGTTATCTTACTAACTCCTCCCCTTTACAAATGTTTCTATGGCAATGACTCAAACACAGAGATGCTCCCCTAAGGCTTCTTCATTGCCCTGGGATCCTCCCATGATGTCTTAAAAATAAACAAAATACAGGAAAAGAATACACTAATGAGACCTGGGGGGGAGGGGGTGTCTCTGATGGGCACAGTACAAGAGATGGTCAGACACTGCAGACATGATACAAGAGATCAATGCATTAAATGCAGCCGCATTATTAACCCCCAACACTGGTCTCAGCGGACGCATTATTAACCCCCAACACTGGTCTCAGCAGACGCATTATTAACCCCCAACACTGGTGTCAGTGGACGCATTATTAACCCCCAGCACTGGACTCAGCAGACGCATTATTAACCCCCAGCACTGGTCTCAGTGGACGCACTATTAACCCCCAACACTGGACTCAGCAGACGCATTATTAACCCCCAACACTAGACTCAGCAGACGCATTATTAACCCCCAACACTGGACTCAGCAGATGCATTATTAACCCCCAACTTACGTAGACGACTCAGGTCACAACCCCCAATTATTACGCAGA
>BLSH010549130.1:1521757-1538408 GCA_018402905.1 Glandirana rugosa
CTAAAAATGCACTGTTTTGCGTTTAACCGCTTGAGTACCGGGCACTTTCACCCTCCTTGCTGCCCAGGCAAATTTTCAGCTTTCAGCGCTGTCGTACTTTCAATGACAATTGCGCGGTCATGCAACACTGTACCCAAATGAAATTTTTACCATTGTTTAACCACCTCCCACCCGGCCACTGTATATATACGGCTGGGTGGGAGCTTCCCCGTTCTGACAGGACGTGTATGAACCTCCTGCAGAACGGGAGCTCGCAGTGCGGCCACGCGGTGCGCTGAGGCTGGATCCTGTGATCATTATGATCACAGGAGCCAGCTGAGCAGAGATCGGGATATGGGCGCAGTGATTGGCCCTCCCGATCATGTGACGGCTGTGTCCAATCACAGCCGTCACATTGTAAACAGAGACGAACGTCTCTGTGACAGTTCTCCCCCCGCCGAGCTCAGTGAGAGCTCAGTGCAGGGGTGGGTCTGTAGCTATTTGACAGCTCTCTGCATGATAAAGATTTCATGCAGAAAGCTGTCACAGATCACCCCCCACACAGTGCACCAAGCACACTGATACCCCTGTCCCCATACACATCAGTGTCCCCAAAACATCTGTATGTCCCCCATCACATCTGTCACCGTCACATCTGTCACAGTCCCCAAAACATCTGTCTGTCCGCCAACACCAAATAAACCCCGATTTGGGTTATTTTTACCAAAGAAATGTAGCAGTATCATTTTTGGTCAAAATGTATGAAGAGAAATTACTTATTTGCAAAATTTTATAACAGAAACGAAGAAAAATGCATTGTTTTTGAAAATTTTCCGTCTTTTTTAATTTATAGCGCAAAAAATAAAAAACCCAGGGGTGATTAAATACCACCAAAAGAAAGCTCTATTTGTGTGAAAAAAAATTATAAAAATTTCATATGGGTGCAGTGTCGCATGACCACGCAATTGTCATTCAAACTGCAACAGCGCTGAAAGCTGAAAACTGGTCCGGGAAGGAAGGGGGGTTTTAGTGCCCAGTATTGAAGTGGTTAAGACAGAAAGAGCTTTCATTTGGTGGCATTTGATTACCACTGGGGTTTTTTTATTTATTGCTAAACAAATAAAAAAAGAACATTTTGAATAAAAGTTTTTCTTCATTTTGGTTATAAAATTTTGTAAATAAAGTAATTTTTCTCCTTCACTGATGAGGAGGCACTAATATGCAGCACTGATAGGCAGCCTTTATGGGCCTTGATAGGTATCAGTGATGGGCAGCCTTTATGAGCCTTGATAGGCATCAGTGATGGGCAGCCTTTATGGGCCCTGATAGGCATCAGTGATGGGCAGCCTTTATGGGCCTTGATAGGCATCAGTGATGGGCAGCCTTTATGGGCCTTGATAGGCATTAGTGATGGGCCCTGATAGGTATCAGTGATGGGCAGCCTTTATGGGCCCTGAAAGGCATCAGTGATGGGCAGCCTTTATCGGCACTGGCTCCCTCAATTGAGGGTCTCTGGATGCGTAATGGTGGGGGCAGAAAGGCGATGGTGAGCCCTCTTGAGGGGGCCTGGGCTGCTACCTATGGTTACGGCTTGCAAAATCGTTTCCGCAGTATCTTTAAAAAAAATATGAAAATGAGCGTCCGGAGTCCAGTAAAAAATTAATATACGGTTGCTGAGGTGCCACCTGAGGTGCCAGCCACCAGAGAACACCACCTATATTCAGGTCTCAGTGTCACAGACATACTAGTCTGGATACAACCCCACCCCCTTTAACGCATTACAGTAGCCCTTTAGAAGGGGGAGTCTATGTTCCCCCGAAAAGTGTTGGCTTTACTGTGTTCTACTACGGTCAATAAAGCAACCATATATTCATTTTCTACTGGACTCCGGTTGCTCCTTTCATTTTTTCTTTAAACATAAAGCGGCAATGATGGCACAGATAGGTGACACCGATGGGTATCAGTGATGGGCAGCCTTTATGGGTGTTGATAAGCGGCAATGATGGTCACTGATAGGCAGCACCGATAGGTATCAGTGATGGGCAGCCTTTATGGGCGCTTATAAGCAGCAATGATGGACACTGATGGGTATCAGTGATGGGGCCGCCTTCATGGGCACCGATAAGCGGATATGATGGGCATTGAAAGGTGTCAGTGATGGGCAGTCTTTATGGGCACTGATAAGCGGCAATGATGGGCACTGATAAGCAGTACTGATATGCAGCACTGATGGGCAGCCTATATGGGCACCGATAGGCTGCACAGATGGGGAGGCACTCAGAGACATCACTGATTTGCATTCACTAGTGGGGCCTGCCCTGTCAAGAGAGCCGCTTATTGGCTCTCCTCTACTCACACTGTCAGCATGCATAGAGGAATGCAGATAACTGACACGTCCTAGTTATGCTGTGATTGGACACAGCTGATCACATGGTAAAGTGCCTACGTCATAGGCTCTTTACCATGATAGGCGATACAGTGTGTTGGAGAGACACCCTAGACTACCGATCGCCGAACTGCGCGCCCCCCCCATGGTCACGCACAAGCGGCTTGTTCTGAAGGACGTCACGCCCAGTCAGAACGGGAGAGCCACTGCCCAGCTATCATTCTGCTATTGGCCGGACAGGAAGGTGTTAAAGTCCCCGACTTTCTTCAAAAACGCAATGGCTGAAAAATGCAGATTTGATAGTGACCCATAGGAAGACATGTTAAAAAAAGGACTGTAGTGCGTTTCTGCAAAAGCACTAAAAAAATGCATAGGTGTGAATCAGGCCTCAGGCTGCTTTCACACCGATCCGCTTCTCTTACGCTTTTGCGTTAAAAAAGCGGAAGAAAAACGTGTGACCATATAATGCTATGGAACACTTTAAAATGATCTGTTGCGTTTAGTAAAATCCTGATTGCTGCATTTTTGGTGCAGATGTGGTGCGGTAAAAAACACACACACCTCCACAACTAAATGCATAGAAAACGCAACAAACACATTAAAAAATGCATCAAGGAAACACACTCACGGTTGCGTTTGAGTCACATGTTCAGTGAAAGAAGCACCACAAACGCGATAAAATCATGGTAAAAACCCATCAAAAACGCATATGCGTTTTTACCACAATTTTTTGCTATGGATCAGTGTTAAAGTGCCCTTAGGCCTGGTTCACGCCTATGCAGCTGGCTTTTGATTGGTTTCTGCAGGGTGTTATGCGGTTCTGCACATGTTTGACGCTTTTTTTTTTGGCCAATTTGTTGTTGGGCAGATTAAAAATTGCAGCAAAAAAGTACTACATGCTTTTCTGCTGTTTCTCCATTGAAGTCTATAGAAGCAAAAATGCAATGTTTTGCGTTTCAAAACAGCTTAGATGTGAACGTGCCCCACAGAAGACCATGTTAAATGGACTGTAGTGCTTTTCTGAAAAAAAGCTAAAAGCACAGAAATTTGCATAGGTGTGACCAGGCCTAAAAAAATGATTTTTCCGGTGTTCCGTCGAAAAAGTACAGATCATGGGATAATGCCTCAGATGAAATGCGCAGTACGCAACGTCACTACAACTGATGTGACGTCAACATTGCGGAGATCGTCAGAGGCATTATCCAACTATCTCCAGTAATGGAACACCGGGCAGGCTGCAGCACTGAGGTGCAATGAAAAAAACCCCGCCGCTCGCCTGGTGAGGAGAAGGTGCTCGCCGCTGCTACGGGACTTGCTGGAGTTGTGCGCTAGGCTTCCTACCCCTCCCCCCTACCTTTCCTTGCAAACCTTCCACTGCTCCCGCCATCACCTCCTCCCCAGTCTCCCTTGCAGCGACACGTGACCACCGCCATTCAGATTATACAATATACTGCATGGGGCGAGGCAGAATCTGACAATCAGATTCTGCCTCCTCAATCTGCTGAGCGTCAGATAATGCCTCTGACAATCTGCACATGGGCAGTATTGACGTCATGGCAGCTGATCGGGCATTAGCCACCAATCTGCACAATTCAAACAGAACACCGGCTTGTGGCTGCAAGTCATGCGACCTCAGAAGAATCATAGGAAAGTGATACTCGGACAGACCAAGGACAACGATCAATAGCTCTGCTTGAACATGTGGCCCTTGCCTTCAACTGAGATCACCTAACTGAATGCCAACATTTGGTCATGTGAGGGGGGGGAAAAAAAGCAGCTTTAGGGCAAAGTGGGGACACGGAAATGAGCCACAGCGCCAAGCAGGGTCTCCTGAAAAAGGGAAAAGAGCCTCAGTGCCAAGGCGAGAACTCCTGGACGAGGAAACAGAGCTTCAAGGACAAGCTGGGACTCCTGAACAAGAGGAAGGAGCCTCCAGGCCAGACAGGGACTCCTGAACAATGGATAGAGCCTCCAAGCCAAACCTGGAAATCCTTGACAGGGAATGGAGCCTCTGGAGCAAGCAAGGGTTTCTACATAAGAGAAAATCTCTGGGCCAAGAGGGAGCTCCTGGGCATAGAAAAAGAGCCTCTCAGTCAAGTGGAGACTCCTGGACAAACAACAGATTCCTCCAGGCCCATCAGGGAGACATAGACAAGGGAAATACGCTAGGTTAAATAGGGACTCCTAGACAAAGAAAAGCAGCCTCTGGGTCAAGTGGGGGCTGTCAGATAAGAAAATGAAGTCTCCAGGCCAAGAAGATACACCAAGATAAGGGAATGAAGCCTCTGAGGGAGAGGTGCCTGCGGGGCCAAGCAGAACTCTCGGGAAAGGGGCCTGCGAGCCAAGCAGAACTCCCGGGAAAGGGGCCTGCGAGCCAAGCAGAACTCCCGGGAAAGGGGCCTGCGAGCCAAGCAGAACTCCCGGGAAAGGGGCCTGCGAGCCAAGCAGGAACCTCTGGACAAGGGACATAAGTCACTGGACTAAACAAGAAATCACAGACAAGGGAAAGGTGCCACTAAGCTAAGCAAAGATATTTTCACCAAAGAAATTGGCATTGGGGTGTAGGAGGAAAGCACGTCTCCAAGTGGTACAGTTTTAGCCTAGTCATCTATTGACTTAAAATGTAATAAATGCTTTGATGGAAGTCCTGATAGTAAAAGATGTAAATTTTTCCATTGCAGAAAGTTGGCAAACCTGCAAGTGGCCCTCAGGATAAAAACTATTCAGCAATCTGCTTCCCTCTCGAACAGGTAACAGCAGGTCCTACAGGGTGTAAAATTATAACACCAGCTATACACCCGAGTGCACAATGTCACGTCGATCCCATTACTCGCATCGCTGACCACAAACACACCACTCCATCCTGCTAAACAAACCATTATTCACAGGAAGAGCTCTATGGGGAAGGTGTGCTGCAATGTTGAAGCTAATCACGTTACCAATTTAAAATCTTTTCCCCAGGAGCAATATTCCTATACCAGATAGATGATAAAGAGCTGGAAAAGCCAGGAAGATCAAATAGTTTAGACATTTCTAGATGACTTTATGCTGCATGTAGAAAGGTCAGTCCACCCAACCTTGGAGCTTGGCATCCTGAGAACCAGGTCTGCAATGGCAGTTTACAAATTCTGTCAGTTACTAACCGTTCCCTTTAAGTGCCCGCTACATCCCCAAGGGCTTATGTACAGTTGCTTTGATTTTAACACACATTGAAGTACCTACTATTTCAACATGCTTTCTTTTTATAGGTTTTTATTGCTTCTGTGATGCTTTTTTGAAGCTTAAATAAGAGGCTTGACAAATGCTATATGTGCTGATCTTCTATTTGTTTTAAAGAGGAAGTAAACCCTGATGGGGTTTACTTCCTCTATATTCTCCTGCAAAGTAAAAGCATAATGGGCTACTATGCACATGCAAACGAAGCCTGCAATGTCCCCTGTGCAGGCAGCATCCATCTCCAGCCCCTCTAACTTGCAGGGCCGCGACTCTGGCTCGGTGACTGGACAGAGTAGTGCGACGTCACTCCCGCGCATGCGACCCGCCAGTCACGGCACAGCGGGCCATTTCTTCACTGCGCATGTGCTGAATGACGTCAGCAATGAAAGTACTCTGTATATCTCCTAAACCATGCAGGTTTAGGATAAAAAGGGGTGCAAGGAGATGGAGCGGAAGTTGTCAAGATTGGATGGGTCCGGGGAGGGCTTTTTAAGTATGGGGCTAACTAGTGCATGTTTTAGAGAGTTGGGAAAGATGCGAGGAAGAGAGGAAGAGATTAAAGATGTGAGTTAGTGTAGAACAGAGTCAGAGGGTGAACGTGGCATTTGCGAGGGAATAGGATCCAGAGGGCAGGTGGTGAGATGGACATTGGCAAGTAGTTTAGCAACCTTGTCTATAGTGGTGGGGTTGAGAGAGGGAAGTAATGATTGAACCTGTGGGCATGAAGTGTAAAGCGTGGAGGGTATCTGAACAGCAGAGATCTCCTCACGAATTGTATCAATCTTCAGTTTGAAGTGATTGGCGATCTCTTGGCCAGTGAGTGAGTTGGTGGGTGGAGGCAGTGGAGGACAAAGAAGAGAGTTGAAGGTAGAGAAGAGTTGACGGGGACGGGATGATAAGTTTCAAATGAGAGTGATAAAATAGGTCTGCTTGGCAGTGAGGCGGTTGGATTTGTATTTTTGGAGGGCAGTTTTGTATTGGTTGAAATCTTTGAGAATTAGCCTTACGCCACAGACGCTCATGAGCACGGCTGTTTTTTCAGACTTCCAGTATCATCTGTTTGCCAATGTTGAAGGAGCCGGTGCCTGATTTCGTGGGCAGTGAGGAATGCCAGCGAGTTCATTGAGGCTAGAAGTCAAGTGTTGTATTGATGCCCTTCAGTCTGGTTTTTGTCCTCAAGACTCCACAGAAACTGCTCTCCTAAAACTAACAAACTATCTATTAATGGCCAAAACCAATGGACACTTCTCTGTACTCCTACTCCTGGACCTCTCTGCTGCCATTGATACTGTTGACCACCCCCTCCTCAAAAAAAAAAAAAAAAAAAAACACACACTCCACACTTTTGGTCTCCGTGATTGTACTCTTTGCTGGTTCTCCTATTTATCCAACCGCACCTTTAGTGTTACTTACAATTCAACTTCCTCCTCTCCCTTTCTCTGCTGGGGTCCCCCAAGGTTCTGTCCTTGGACCTCTCCTATTCTTAATCTACACCTCTTCCCTGGGTCAGTTAATAGGCTCCCATGGCTTCCAAGACCACCTCTACGCTGACGACACCAAAATCTATTTCTCTACCAGTCAGCTCACTCCTGCCATCTCCTCACGTATCACTAATTTACTAACAGATATATCAGCCTGGATGTCACATCACTTCCTCAAACCCAATCTATCCAAAACCAAACTTATAATTTTTCCTCCCCCATATGCCCCTTCCCCTGATCTTGCTGTCAAAATCGATGGCACAACTATAAACCTATCCCGCATGACAAGGTCCTAGGTGTAGTTTTTGACTCTGAACTCTCCTTTAAGCCCCACATCCAAATCTTGCCGCCTCAACATCTCCATACTCCCCTTTCTAACCAATGACACAACAAAGCTCTCAATCCACTCCCTGGTCATCTCTCGTCTTGACTACTGCAACTCCCTTCTCATTGGCTTACCTCTACATAGGCTATCCCCCCCTTCAATCCATCATGAATACTGCTGCCAGACTCATCCACCTTACCAATCGCTCTGTGTCTGCTACTCCTCTCGGTCAATCCCTCCACTGGCTTCCACTCACCCAACAAATTAAATTCAAAATAGTTCTTCCTGCTCCGATCCCCCAGCTCTGCTGATCCTACACCGTGCGGTCCTCGCTCTGGTTCCCACCCATCTTCCGTTACAGCATTCCCACACTGCTCACCACGTGTGCCATCTGCTAACTGCCCCACTCCCGTCGGGACCCCACCCCCCTTCCTGCTGCACACCAGATATGACGTCTGCACCACATTTCCAGATATACACAAAAACCAAAAGCGACTGCTGATGATGCATTTTCCGTTCGCTTGCTGGTTTCCCAGTGCATCCTGGGATAGGTCATACCTCCAATCCCTCCAAAACAAAGCAAAGCTAATTCTGAATAAGGGTCCCTCATATACCGCAGGTGCCGTTAGCGAGCATTGCGATACACTTTTATGGAGGCTTTGGAGATGCTCTGAAGTGTGCAAAGCAAATACAATGTGTGAACAGGACTGTAAGGTAACCATTTTATTAAGTGACAGGAGCTTTGATTGGCATTCAGAGTGCTTTAAAAAAGCGTGCCCAATGCCACATTTTAAAATAAGTGTAAGAAAAGCCTCAATTGTGCATTTTAAAAGGGAAGTTCCAGATTACACCAAAACAATTAAAAGAGGAGAAACTCCAGACCAAGCTTTGGTTTTTAGTTATACATATGGATATAGATATGTGTAATTAAGAGACACTGTCGTCTAGCAAATCTTGGGCAGAGACAGTGCCCCCCACCTCCATCTCACACACTAGTTCTAGTCACCTTACCCAGAGCTCCCTTACCACCCCACCTCCATCGCAGTCTCTACCAATGAACAATGCTTCAAGTTATGGAGGGGAATGTGACCCCATCATGTGACAATGCTCATGTCAAGTCGCCAATTGCTGTATCTGAGCACTGTCACACGACTGGGGTAGTGATGTCACTGCTCCCCCTAATGTCTGGCACTAGCAGACACATTGGATTTCAGTTTTGGCCTAGGTGGATGCAGGAGCTTCTAGGGAGCGGTGGAAAGGAGAATATAACTGGGGCATGGGAGGACCTTTTCAGAGACACTGTCACTTGCATGGGAAAAGTGACCGTGCATATTTAATGTCATATTATGAGTAATAATTATGGGCCATCCTTATAAAAGGTTTGTTTCTATGAAAACCACATCAAATATGCAGCAGTTTTTATTATTTTTTTAAAGAACAGAAGCCACAATGCACCACAGCACAGAGGTGTGAATGCACCAAAACACCAGGGGAGGTAATATTTACCAAGGCAACTATTTTGTAGAAAACACAATGATGAAAACGAGAGAACAGCAATGACTGTTGCACAGAGAGATTACAACTAAAATTTCTGAAGGTTACAACAATGAATAAATTAGTAGGAAGTGGGGGGGCAATTGCTTTGAATGACTTCAGAACATCTGCTTTGCATAGGAGATCACTCATCTCTCACACTGCTCTGGTGTGATTTTGTTCCACTCTTCTCCCCATCTCTTCTACAGTTCGGTGACTGTAGTGGGTGGGTTTCTTGGCCGCCATAACTTTGTCGCCAAGGATTTTGCAGAGGTTTTCAAATTGGGTTTAGATCAGGACTCTGGGCTGGCCATTTCATTATTTCAAGGTTTTCAGCTTCAAGGAACTGCTTTACCAGTTTTGCTGTGTGACAGGGGACATTGTCGTGCATGACAATTGCTGGCTGATTGGGTGAGGAACCTCATGTTGACGAAAAAAGGTTCTGATAACATTTGCATTCACTTGGCCATGTAGCTGTATAAGAGGCCCAACTCCTGCTGCAGAAAACGTCCCCCGAACCACAATGCTTCCCCCTCCACCTTTCACTGGACTTCTTTACACACTTTGGGTTCAGTCTTTCCCCAGTTTGACAACGAACAATGTTTCCCATTGGACTCAAATAAATTAAATTAAACTTGCTTTCATCACTAAAGTGAACTTTGGACCCGTTCTCTGCCCACACAACATGCTCCTCAGCAAAGGTCAGCTTAGCCTTTTGATTCTTTCTGCTAATGAGAGGTTTGGTCACTGCAGAGTGGGCTTGCAGTCCAAATTGTCTTAACCACTTGCCGACGGCTGATCGGCATTTGACGGCGACAAAGTGGCTCTGTATCACGGATCGCCGTCATATGACGGCGGCCGCGAGATCGCGCCCAGTGAGCGCGCCTGGGCGCTCACTGTGTCCGGGGAGGGCCAGGGAGCGGGTGCGGCGGATTCGATCTCCGCCGGCCACCCGCGATGCCCCCCCCGGAGTGAAAGAACGGAGGTCCGTGTAAGTGGGGGGGGGGGGGGGTAGGGGAGAAGGGCTGTGATCACAGCCTTCCTCTACACGGAAGCTGTGATCGCTTCCCTTCCCCAGCTAGGGCAGTCCCCCCCCAGTTAGAACACGCCCAGGAAACACTGTTAACCCTTAGAGCACCCCCTGCAGGTTAACCCCTTCACTGCCAATGGCATTTACACAGTAATCAATGCATTTTTATAGCACTGATCACTGTATAAGTGCCAATGGTCCCAAAAAAGTGTCAAAATGGTCCGACATGTCCGCTGAAATATCGCAGTACCGCTAAAAATCGCAGATCGCCGCCATTACTAGTAAAAAATAAAAAAAAATAAAAACCCCAGAAATGAATTCTCATCATCCATAAAGGCGACCACTTTTGCGCAAACCAATCAATAAACGCTGATTGCGATTTTTTTTATCACAAATATGAGGAAGAATATAAATCGGCCAAAACCGATGAAAAAAATTTTTATATTTTTTTTTTTGGATTTGTATTTTAGCAAAAAGTAAGAAATTTGGGGTTTTTTTGCAAAATGGTCGCTCTTCTTTTGTTTAAAGCGGCGATCAGAAATGACGCAGAGGTGATCAAATACCACCAAAAGAAAGCTATTTGTTTGAAAAAAAGGACGCAAATTTCGTTTGGGTACAACGTCGCACGACTGTGCAATTGTCAGTTAAAGCAACGCAGCGCCGAATCGCAAAAAGGGCTCTGGTCCTAACGGGGGAAATCCTTCCGGTCCTTAAGTGGTTAAACGGCAAGACACTGTATGACGAGACAGATCCTTACTCTGTTCAGCGCTGAACTGGCGAGCAATCGCAGCTGCAGTGTTGAACCGATTGCCCGTTGAGATTCTCCGCATTATCCTGTCCTCTCTTGCATTTGTCTGTCATGGACGGCCAGCCTTCTTAAATGAGTTTGTGACACTGTAAAGATCCAATATTCTAGAAATCACAGATTTGGAACGACAAACTTTTCTTGCTATGGCTGAAAGGGTCATCCCTTTGGCCTTCACCTGGACAACCTGCTGCCGGAATGTTACAGTCACTTTAGAACAGCTCTCCACCTTGCAAAGTCAGTGAAAACTGGAAAGTAAGGCTGCCACTTAAATTGGGGTTGTCAGATAATTAAAGTAATTAGCATAAGGTGCCAGATTAACACCATTAACTGGGAGGTATCTGAAAGTGTTCTCCAGTTTTGATCAAAGTTCTTTTTCAATTTTTATTGATGTTTTTAATTCTGTGCTTCAAAATATATGTAACTCGTGAAATATGCTTAACAAAACTGTTGTTTTAATCCTGTTTAGATGATTTCAAATAGGACTAAGCAGTGACCTTGAAATTTAGGAAATTGTAGGTTGTTCCCCAATTTTGATCTCCAGTCAAGTTCCTCCACCCCAAACTCCTTCATCCATGTCTTTAACCACTTCAGCCCCGGAAGGATTTCCCAGGTTAGGACCAGAGCACTTTTTGCGATTCGGCACTGCGTCGCTTTAACTGACATTTGCGCGGTCGTGCGATGCTGTACCCAAACAAAATTTGCGTTGCTGTACCCAAACAAAATTTGCGTCCCCCCCCCCCCCCACAAATAGAGCTTTCTTTTGGTGGCATTTGATCACCTCTGCGTCATTTCTGATCACCGCTATAAACAAAAGAAGAGCGACAATTTTGCAAAAAAACCCAACTTTCTTTCTTTTTGCTAAAATACAAATCAAAAAAAAAAAAATTATATAAAAAAAAACATTTTTTTTCCATCGGTTTTGGCCGATTTATATTCTTCCTCATATTTTTGGTAAAAAAAAAAAAAAATTGCAATCGGCTATTGACTGGTTTGCGCAAAAGTGGCCGCGTTTACGGATAATGAGAATTCATTTCTGGGGGTTTTTTTTTACTAGTAATGGCGGCAATCTGCGATTTTTAGCGGTACTGAGATATTGCAGAGGACATGTCGGACATTTTTGACACTTCTTTGGGACCAATGACATTTATACAGCGATCAGAAATTTAAATGTCCACTGATTACTGTATAAATGTCATTGGCAGTGAAGGGGTTAACCTGCAGGGGGCAATCTAGGGGTTAACTATGTTCCCTGGGTGTGTTCTAACTGTGGGGGGGCTGGGCTACCATGGGCATAAGAGATCTAACTGATCCCACTAACAGAGCAGGGAACCGCCGTGTTTACATCTGCGGTTCTCCGTTCTTTGGCTGTGGCCGCTCATCGTGGCTCGCCGGCGGACATCGGGTCCACCCGAGCCGCAGGCACACTCCTCATGAGTACGGCAGGCGTGCACCCCCTAGTGGCCACCCTCAGATCGCCGTTTTTTTACGGCGTTTTGTGGTACACGTCCACACTGCCGCTATGAATATGCGGTGTGGAAGTGGTTATGGACGTTGCTTTGTGCACTGGTGCGCAGTCATGTTGGAACAGGAAGGGGCCATTCCCATCCCCACAAAGTTGGGAGCATGAAATTGTCCAAAATGTCTTGGTATTTTGATGCCTTAAGAGTTCCCATCACTGGAACTAAGGGGCCAAGCACAACCCTACATCATAATACACCCCCCACCACCACCAAATGATTTGGATCAGTGTACAAAGCAAGGTCCACAAAGACATGGATGAGCAAGTTTGGTGTAGAGGAACCTGACTAACCTGCACAGAGTCCTGACCTCAACCAGATAGAATGCCTTTGGGATGAATTAGAGCGGAGACTGCGGGCCAAGCCTTCTTGTCCAACATCAGTGCCTGACCTCACAAATGCACTTGTGGAAGAATGGTCAAACATTCCCATAGACACTCCTAAACCTTGTGGACAGCCTTCCCAGGAGAGTTGAAGCTGTTCTAGCTGCAAAGGGTGGGCCAACTAAATATTGAACCCTATGGACTAAGACTGTGTTAAAGTTCATGTGCGTGTAAAGGCAGGCGTCACAATACTTTTGATACTGTATGTAGACTTTGGCTCATTTATGTAGCAGAACAGAAGAACCTCCTCCCCACCATGACCTTGTTTGTTGCCTTAGGTTATAGTATTATGTCGAACATGAATGCACACAATTGCTCTCATAGCATGACACAGATCCTTGCCAAGCTGCATACAAATAAAAATCTCTTGGCTCACGAACAAACATTTCTGTAGTTGAGCTCACTAAGCACTTCCAGCACTAACCAGGCCAACGCTTATTGACCACAATGCAGGCTGCCCGGTCTGTCGCCTCCCGTCGTGTACATACATTGCACAAAGCAGGGATCAGTGACCGCCACACATGGGGTATGTTCCCCAGAGATCTGCTGCCTATTCCTGTTTGTGGTTTTTATTATCGGCATTTTACAAGAACTGGTAGAAGCTGTGTGTGTGCCATCCCTCAGGGATAGATGTGAAGGCCTCATACACACGGGTGTCTGTGAAAAAATAGGCAAAACGTCAGGTTCGGCGTTTTGGGAAAAAAATCTGCTTTTTGCATCGGTGTTACTGAGCGTCGGCGTCAATAGGCGTTTTTTTTTAAAAATAAGTCCTCTGCTATTTTTCAACCTAAAACCGCCGGCGTCAAAAAACGCCGGTCCGGCGTTAGTGAGCGCTTTGCCGATTGGCGTCAAAAAACGCCAAAAACGCTACAGCCTCGGAACGCACTGGTCCTGCGTTCTAGAAACAGCTCGCTAACTCCGACGCCCTCTACTGCTCACAACTGCTTTTATTTAGTTAGTTGGCCTGCATACAGAATGCATTATTTGTTTACATATCAGGAAATACAGTGCAGCACACATACAGCTCAGTACACCGTCCATACAGTTCAGTAAGTGCCTGAGAACTTGACACTGTGAGAAGCAATGCCTCATGGGACATGTAGTCCTGGGCAGGAATTGAGTGGTTCTAAAGGTAGGAGTTTTTTTTACTTTGCTATAGGGGCTCTCTATACTATACTTTGCAGCTTGGTATTGGGGCACTCTGAAGGCAGGAGGAGCCAGAAGCGTCAGCGGAGGATCCCAGAAGAGAAGGATCAGGGCTACTCTGTGCAAAACCATTACACAGAGCAGGTAAGTGTAACATGTTTATGGTTTAAAAAAAAAATGACTTTAAAGGCTGTATGCAGGGAAGATCAGAATCTGAACCCAGAGAAGGTGGAGGCTGATAGACTGGAGGTACTAGAAGGCATTACAATTCCATTTAAAGTAAACTTTTACCAGTATTCTGCATTATATTTAAAATGATCATATCCATGATGGTACAATTTTATTAAAAAAAGATTTCTATCTCCCTTCCACCTTTCATATAGCGTATCTCACAAAAGTGAGTACACCCCTCACATTTTTTGTAAATATTTTATTTTATCTTTTCATGTGACAACACTGAAGAAATGACACTTTGCTACAATGTAAAGTAGTGAGTGTACAGCTTGTATAACAGTGTAAATTTGCTGTCCCCTCAAAATAACTCAACACACAGCCATTAATGTCTAAAGGGCTGGCAACAAAAATGAGTACACCGCTAAGTACAAATGTCCAATTTGGGCCCAATTAGCCATTTTCCTCCCAGTGTCATCTGACTTGTTAGTGTTACATGGTCCCAGGTGTGAATAGGGAGCAGTTGAGTAAATTTGGTGTTATCGCTCCCACTCTCTCATACTGGTCACTGGAAGTTAAATATGGGACCTCATGGCAAAGAACTCTGAGGATCTGAAAAAAAAAAAAAAAAAAAAAAAAAAATTTTATTAAAACTTACCGTAAAATCCTTTTCTCTGAGTTCACTGACAGACGCAGCCTTCATTAGACAAGTGGGGTTATATGCACATCCTACTAGGAGTTAACTAGGCAAATAGAAAGAAAGCAAGCTGGCCCCTCCCAGGGGGCCGTCCTCTCTCTCTCATATAACCCCCCTGCTCTGCTTAGCATATCAGTTCGTAACAAGCCGTACAAACGCAACACAGAGGGGTGGGTGCTGCGTCTGTCAGTGAACTCAGAGAAAAGGATTTTTATGGTAAGTTAATAAAATCCCTTTTTCTCTTACGTTCACTGACAGACGCAGCCCTTCATTAGACAAGTGGGGAAAGCTGTGTCAGACAAGAGGGGTGGGGTAAACGACAACAACTGTACCCAACAGAATCCTCTCAGGAGGCGCTAGCCGCGCCTACACTGCCGCCTGTAAAACTTTACGGCCAAAAGCAACATCCGAAGATGCTGTCACATCAACTTTATAAAACTTAGTAAACATGTGCACCGAGGTCCAAGTAGCCGCCTTGCACACCTGTGACACCGAGGCCTGGTGTCTGAAAACCCAGGAAGTGCTAACTGCCCTGGTGCAATGAGCCATGACTGGAAAAAGAGGGGACCTTGCCCCGAACAGTATACGCATGGGTCACGGTCTGTCTGATCCAATGGGAAACAGTAGCCGACGAGGCCGCCAATCCTTTGCGCGGACCATCCGTCAGCACAAACAAGGCATCAGTCTTGCGAAAAGGAGCTGTATTACACCAGTAATGCCCTTACGACCTCCAAGGAATGCAAAGCAATCTCCATGAGCGATATTCCTGCGCCGACCAACGACCCTGAGCAGACAGCTGTGCCAGGACTCCTACCCAGTCCGATAGGCTGGCGTCCATCGCCACTATTGATCAAGACAGGGGGAGAAATACTTCCCCCAATATCAAGGCCGGGGCCCGAAGCCACCAGGACACGACCCCCTGGTCTGGTGTCCAATTTGATCAGTTGGTCCAGGGACAATGGAGACTTGTTCCACCGTCACAGAAATCGCTCGCTACAGGAGCCGAGTGAGACTCTGGGCGAACGGTAACGCCTCGAAGGCCGAGACCCGCATGCAGAACCGTAAGGGGGACCACCGACGTGACAGCAGGACTCGCACTGCTGCTTGTAGCATCAGTAACTTGGTCAGAGGAAGGAACACCTTCGTCTGTTCCGTGTCCATAATTAGACCCAGATATTCCAGTCGACAAGACAGAGTCAATGCCGACTTCTGCAGGTTGATCAGCCAGCCGAAGTCTCTCATCGAGGCCATGGTGATAGCAACATTGTCCTCCAGAGCCGAAGCTGACTCCGCTTGCAGGAGCAGATCGTTGGGGTATGCCCCCACAGTAATGCCTCACAGCCTCAACAGAGCCAGCAGGGCCAAGGCCAGGCCGAAGGGGAACCACAAATTGATAATGTAGATCCCCTACCGCAATGCGCAGGAAGCGCTGGTGCTGAAGACCAATGAGACATGCAGATAAGCGTCCCTGATGTCCAGAAACACCAGGAAGTACCCTAGGAGAAGGGCTGCCACGGCCGAGCATACAGACTCCATCCTGAATTTTCGCGCTTTCAGGTCCAGAAATGGCCTGACCCCGCCTTTTTTGGGTTCCATAAAAAGGGTTTGAATACAGTGGCGGCTGGTGAAATTTTTGGATGGGGGGGGCGCCAGGCCCCGCCCTTCCTTTTGACCCCTCCCACTTCTAATAAGCCCCTCCCCTTATAGAATCCACCCACTCCATCCCCTGTATTCCACATATTGTGTCAGGAGTATACAGCTCAGCATCACAGGACACAGTATACAGCTCAGCATCACAGGGCACAGTATACAGCTCAGCATCACAGGACACAGTATACAGCTCAGCATCACAGGGCACAGTATACAGCCCCGCATCACAGGACACAGTATACAGCTCAGCATCACAGTATACAGCCCCGCATCACAGGACATAGTATACAGCTCAGCATCATAGGACAGTATACAGCTCAGCATCACAG
>BLSH010549130.1:1539270-1556921 GCA_018402905.1 Glandirana rugosa
TTGCAGACTCGTCCCCCCCCCCCGCACTTACCCCATCCAGCAGGCAGGATTATTGCAGAGGTTCGGCATGCGAGAGCGCGCTGGAGTCTGCAGAGATTCGGCACACGGAGAGCATGCTGTCCCCCCCTCCTCGGTTCCCGGGCGCTCATGGTGTCTGTGGGAGCGGAAGTCACCTCCGCTCCCACAGTGACCCGCCCCCGGCTAGGCATCCAATCACCCTGAGCGGAGGCTCAGGGCAGCCAATCAAGCTATGAGTGTGCGCCTGCTCAGCGCACACTCATAGCTTTTAATGGCCGGCCAATAGGCTCACTACTTGGCTGTCATGTGACAGCCAAGGAGCCGAGAAAAAAAAAAAAAAAAGAAAGTCAATGTACCGGCGCCACCTGCAGGTGGGCGGGGTTGACTTTTTTTTTTTCTTCTTTTTTCCCGGCTGGGAGGCGGCGCCCCAGCGCCCCTCCCACACCAGCCGCCGCTGTTTGAATAAAAGCCATGGAAACCAATGGAGGGACCGGCACAAGTACCCCCTGTTCAGACAGCGTCTGAACAACCCCTAAAAGAGCTACCCGACGCCCCGGAGGGGGGTCTCAATTTTGACGGGAAGAACCTGCCTGGGGGTAGAGTGTTGAACTCTATCCTGTACCAGGAGGACACCACTTCTCGACCCCACCAGTCTGAAATGTGATCAGTCCACCTGTCTGCGAACCTCAGCAGTTGGCCCCCCACCCGAAAGTCAGGCGGGGGCAACCCCTCATGCGGAGGAGAACTTGTCCTCCACCTGTTCTGGCATGCGTTGCCAGGGCCGCTTACCAAACCCCGAGGCAGACTTGCCGGGCCCTGAGCCCTTGCCCGTTGTACCGGGCGTACGAAAAAAAAAACGCTTCTGGCCCGAAGAGGAAGGGCCCTGCTTACGGCGGTACTCCCGCCGTTGTGGTGCTGGAAGAAAACGTACTCTTCCCCCCTGGTGAAATCCTTACTGATTTCATCCAATTGCGCCCCAAAGAGACGACCTCCCTGAAAGGGTAGGTCCGTGAGCCCCTTTATGGAGGCGTCATCCGACCAACAGCGTAACCACAGCAACCGTCTAACAATGACTGCAAAGACCTCTTCGACAGCATGGGGAGCAGGTCTAAGGCTACGCCACACAGGTACCGTAGACCCTGTATCAGGTGTACAACCCGTCTACAAAGCCTCTGGGGAGTACCTGAAGTCCAGTTCAGAGTGCAACTCAGTCGCACGATCCGTAAGCGACTACACCACCATGGCCGACGCCAAGCCGGTCTCATGGCCTTCCCTGCTAACAAGAACAATGTCTTGGATATCGTCTCCGTCCGCCTATCGGCCGGATCCTAAAAAGATGGAGACCTTTCCGAAGAAAAGGTCATCACCCTATTCTATTAAAGATAGCCTAGGTCAGGGGTAGGCAACCTGCGGCCCTCCAGCTGTTGCAAAACTACAAGTCCCATCATGCCTCTGGGAGTAATTGTACCCGTCAGCCTTGCAATGCCCCATGGGAAATGTAGTTCTACAACAGCTGGAGGGCCGCAGGTTGCCTACCCCTGGCCTAGGCTATAAGAAGATTGCCAAGACCCTGAAAATGAGCTGCAGCACGGTGGCCAAGACCATACAGCGGTTTAACAGAACAGGTTCCACACAGAACAGGCCTCGCCATGGTCAACCAAAGAAGTTGAGTGCACATGCTCAGCATCATATCCAGAGGTTGTCTTTGGGAAATAGACGTATGAGTGCTGCCAACATTGCTGCAGAGGTTGAAGGGGTGGTAATGGGGGGGGGGGGGATAAGCCTGTAAGTGCTTAGACCATACGCCACACACTGCATCAAACTGGTCTGCATGGCTGTCGTCCCAGAAGCAAGCCTCTTCTAAAGATGATGCACAAGTAAGCCCGCAAACAGTCTGCTGAGAGACTAAGCAGACTAAGGACATGGATTACTAGGACCATATCATGTGGTCTGATGAGACTAGATAAAACTTATTTGGTTCAGATGGTGTCTATTGTGTGGTAGAAACCAGGTGAGGAGTACAAAGACAAGTGTGTCTTGCCTACAGTCAAGCACGGTGGTGGGAGTGTCATGGTCTGGGGCTGCATGAGTGCTGCCGGCACTGGGGAGCTACAGTTCATTGAGGGAACCATGAATGACAACATGTACTGTGACATACTGAAGCAGAGCATGATCCCCTCCCTTCAGAGACTGGGCCGTAGGGCCATAGGGCAGTATTCCAACATGATAACGACCCCAAACACACCAACAAGACAACCACTGCCTTGCTAAAGAAGCTGAGGGTAAAGGCAATGGACTGGCCAAGCATGTCTCCAGATCCAAACCCTATTGAGCATCTGTGGGGCATCCTTAAATGGAAGGTGGAGGGGCGCAAGGTCTCTAACATCAACCAGCTCCATGATGTCGTCATGGAGGAGCGGAAGAGGACTTCAGTGACAATCTGTGAATCTCTGCTGAACTCCATGCCCAAGCGGGTTAAGGCAGTGCTGGAAAATAATGGTAGTTGGGGACGTGCCCGAACTCAGCCCGTGCAAAACTGAGCCTTCTGACCCAGGCCTCTACACAGCAAGCCCCGGCTTGCATTCTGTATCTTCTGACAGCTCCACAGCCTCCCCTCCCCCCCACGATCTGGGATGCGCTCCTCCTCTAATCCATGCCTCAGATCCAGAGTGGCCGGAGGCCCACAAGTAGACCCCTGCCTCTGCACTGGCATCTCCTAAAGCACAGCGCCAACCCAGGTCCCGGGACCCCAGCACCTCCGGGGACAGGGGACCCCCACGCCGCTTATATGCACAAGTTGCAGCCTCCCCAGCAGCACCCTCCCCCCAGATGGGACTGAAACTGCCTGGAGTGAGCTGTGGGACTCTCCGCGGCCCTCCACCTCTCAAATCCTTGCCGACTTCCAGGAGGTGCTCCGTTTGCAGTCCCCGTCTCCTCATGTATCATGTATCCCCAGCAGCCAGCTCACCCATCTCCACAACATACATCCTCCTCATGGCATACGTATCTCCATTCCTTGCCTACAAAAGACGATTTCAAGCAGTTCTTGGCGGATGTTAAATCTACCCGCCGCCAAGAAATTCAAGCTATCCACATGGACCTCAAGCACCTGGCGGACAGGGTTGAAAACGGCAGACGAAGAAATACAGGAGGCAAAACTAGCAATCCGCCGTACCCAGACCCAATCCTCTGAACACCATCTCCTTTTACAGGATATGCAACACCATATTGAAGATCTTGACAATAGGGGGCGCAGAAATAACATACGGGTAAGGGGTCTCCCAGAACTGGAGGGCCCTGAGAATCTGCAGTCTCTCTAACAATCTCCTGGGAGAACCCTGTTCCAAACACATTGAGATGGAAAGAGCCCACTGAGCCCTGCGCCCCAAGAGCTCCACATCTAAACCCAGGGATGTTATTTGCAGGGTGCACTCTAAACCCTGAAGGAGACCATAATGCGCAAAGCAAGATCCCTACGCCGGGTGGTGTTCGAGGACACTCAAACGTAGATTGCTCCAGCCCTTATTGCGGTCCCTTCAGAGCATACCTGGCCTCCAATACACAAATGGGCGGGGGTGCCATTTTGTTTAGACGTAATGCTCCATTTACCTGTTCGGCAGTACATAAAGATCCGCAGGGTCATTTTGTTATCCTCCGGGGTCAATGGGAGACTCAGGAGGTAACCCTTTGTGCCCTCTATGCCCCGAGTGTCCGCCAATTGAGCTTTCTGTCCAGGGTTGTTTCCCATCTCTCCCGCATAGCATCGGGATATCTAATTATAGGAGGGGACTTCCATCTCTCACATTCTTCGGCCCTTGACCGCCTTATCGTAGGCACATGGGAGCCAAGGTCCCAGGCCCTTCAGGATTCTAGGCTGTTATGCCAACTTACCAGGCGCCATGCTATCTTTGATGTGTGGAGAGCCTGCCATCCCGCCGACCGTCAATACACTTTTTACTCCACCCCCACAAAATGCATTGCCGCATCGATTATTTCTTCTGTAACAATCTAGCACTAAAGATGGTCGTATCCACAGATATCCTCCCAATCTCGTGGTCTGACCATGCCCCAATCCTCCTCACCATATCCCTATCGTAAATCATCCAATTGGTAATTAAACACCTTTCTACTGCAACATGTCCCCTCAAAAACTGAGTTAAAGGTTGCCCTTAAACATTATTTTGCTGAAAACGAGACACCAGAAATGTCGACTACAGTAATCTGGGAGGCCCACAAGGCAGTGCTCCGAGGTCGGTGCATAGCACTTTCCTCGGCAATAAAGAAAAATGCTAACATGCTTAAGCTTCAGTCAGAACAGGACCTTAGAGCCTTGGAACGCCAGTTGCAAGCTAACCCAAGTATACCACTCCTTAGGAAGATAGTTAAACTCAGTGCTACACTCCGGGACTTGGCCTTGAGCCAGGTGGAGTAGGCCTGGTCACATTGGAACAGAAATACTATGACACAAGGGCAATAAGGCCCATTCCCTTTTGGCCAGGAAACTTAAGGACCAGACCACCCTGTCAACTCCCTCCCATATTAAAAAATGCCTCAAGCCTCCTCATCTCTCACCCCCAGGCCCTGACATTTCGCATATGCCTCCTTCAGAGGAGCTGCAGGAACGTATTGGTTTATATCTCGACCGCAGTGGGATCCCTAGTATACAGAAGTCGGATCTTGAGTCCCTTAATTCACCTATCACAGAAGAAGAATTGGAGCTAGTTATTAAATCCCTGCCCAATCTTAAAGCCCCGGGGCCCAACGGCTTCCCCTATGAATATTACAAGGCGTTCCTGCCTCTATTTCTCCCTCGCCTATGCAAACTTTTTAATAGCTTCATGCATGACACATTTATCCCACAGGAAATGCAGAAATCTTATTTCCCTGATCCCCAAACCCGACAAGGACCCCTCCCTATGTGCCAGCTACAGGCCGATAGCCCTCCTGAATGCAGATCTGAAGGTATTAACTAAAATTCTTTTGCTTCGCCTGAGTATGATCCTCCCCAGATTCATAAAGATCAAGTAGGATTTGTCCCTATGTGTCAAGCGGGGGACAACACTAGTAGAATTATTGATCTGATTGATGTGGCGAACAGGAGGAGCTTGGAATCTTGTCCTGGGATTGGAAGCTGAAAAGGCGTTTGAGCGCCTAGGTTGGCCCTGTTTGCCACATTGCAGCATATGGGGTTCAGGGGTCCTTTCCTAAATACCATTTGTCACCTCTATAAAAACCCGCTGTTTCTGGTGTGTACTCCCTACGCTGTCTACTCCTCTTTCCTTGTGACGAATGGTACCCTTCAGGGTTGCCCGCTCTCTCCCTTATTATTTGCACTACGTGCCGATCCCGACGGCTCCTAATCAGGAACTGTCCAGACATTCGGGGCATACCGGTACGAGATAAGGAGTTTAAGATCGCGTTGTTCGCGGATGATATCATACTAACCCTGACTCAATCTAGAATATCTTTGCCGAACCTGCATGCGGATTTAGAACAAATTTGAAGCGCTTTCAGGCTACAAAATTAACGCTGTGAAATCTGAAGCTCTCCCCCTTAATATCCCTCACAGGGAAGTTCAACATCTCACCACCTGCTTCCCCTATAGATGGCAAACAAAGGCCCTGAGCTATCTAGGAGTCCGTATTACGCAAAATTTCCCCCCTCTGTTTAAACAAATTAGAGAATTAGTCCAAACCTGGAAGAAACCCCACATATCCCTGTTAGGGCGTATAACATCTATAAAAATGACAGTCCCCAAGCTCCTCTATCTTTTTCAGATGCTGTCTGTGCCAGTGCCTCTTGTCCAGCTAAAACGCCTACAAGCTGATATGCTCCAATATGTGTGGAACTATAAGAAGCACAGAGTCACTCGCACTGTGCTTATGGCCTCTAGCCAGGACGGGGGCCTAGCGTTTCCAAATTTTGTTAAATACCATCAGGCACACAGCTATGCGGCATTGCATCCTGGTTCACGCAACGTTCATATATTAAATGGATAGAAATTGAGAAATTGTGGCTAGCCCAAATACATCCTAATAATTTGCGGAGGCGGAGGTGGCCCCTAATCAACTCTTGGGTCCCATGTCCCAGCTAAAAGTTATGTGGCGAGCACAGGCCGGGAAATATGCCCTCAGCTCTGAGAGATCTTTAATGACCTTTTTTGTATAATCCTGTACTGCCGGACAGCCTCGCGCATCATGTCCACACCATGGGCATCTAGGTGCTTTTTTCACATCGGTCATCTGGTTGACCCTATAGCCCGAAAATTCCTGACTTTTGCAGAACTCCGGGAGAAATTTCATTTACCTCAACAAGTGTTCTACGGATACCTGCAAATCCATCATTACGCTCAGTCTATAGCACCGGATCTGCAATTCTCTAAGCCCTTTCCCTTTGAACAACTAATTTTGCAGAGCACGGCCCCTAAGGGCTTAATCTCCAAGATTTATGGGATATTAAACACTTATCCTATGTCCCCGCTGGGCAAACAGATATATGGTCAAATGGGAGGAAAACTTGGAGGAGTTTCCTACTGAGACATGGCGGGTGATCTGGTCTCAGGCTGCCAAGAGTTCTATGTTCACACTCTATAAAAGGAGAACAGTTATAAAATTCTCTATTTTTGGTACCTGACACCGGAAGTCCTGAAGTCTATATATCCAGCGACATCGGACTGATGTTGGCGGTGTCTTGGGGACAGGGCACTTTATTTCACAATTATTGGACCTGTCGGTTAATTGTCTGGCAGATAGTTAACCAGTTGTTAATGGAGGTGCTGAGCACCGCTGTCCCCGACTCTGAAATCTTTCCTCTTGGGCTTGTCGCCTCCTGCACTGCATAAACCCCAAAGGAAGTTGTTCCGACATATTACTGCAGCACGCTGTCTCGTCGCCCTTCATTGGAATCAACGCCATCCCCCCCTCTTTGGAAGGCTTGCAAGCCAGAATAACTGATGTGGAATTGATGGAAAGAATGACGGCCAGAATACAAGATAAACTGGATGTGGTTTGGGAGCCTTGGCACCTCCGGGAGAAAAACACCCTGGGTTAATCTTTTAGCCAGCAAGATGGTACCACAATCTTTACCACTCTGTCTTTCCTATTCTTTCTTCTTTTTGTCTTTTTTTTTATTGATGTTCTATTTTTAAAAATGTGGTTTATACTTTAAAATATTATTGACTGTGTGGGAGATAAACCAAGCGTTACAACATATTGATGTGATAATGTCCTCCACCAAAGATTAGAGCCTTGATAGGCAACTATGGGCTGAAACTTCCTGTAATTGCCACATATGTTTCTATATGCAGTGTTTGCCATCTTTGTATTGTCATCATAATACTTAATAAAATGTTTATCGAAAAAAAAAAATAATGGTGGCCACTCAAAATATTAACACTTTGTGCCCAATTTGGACATTTTCACTTAGGGGTGTACTCACTTTTGTTGCCAGCGGTTTAGACATTAATGGCTGTGTGTTCAGTTATTTTGAGGGGACAGCAAATTTACACTGTTATACAAGCTGTGCACTCACTACTTTACATTGTAGCAAAGTGTCATTTCTTCAGTGTTGTCACATGAAAAGATAGAATAAAATATTTACAAAAATGTGAGGGGTGTACTTACTTTTGTGAGATGCTGTAGCTTCATGTCCGACTCCTAGTTAAAATACCCAAAGATCCTACTTCTGGGTGCATTTATTATTATATCTGCTTCTGTCTGTTGTTCTCAGAGTGGATTAGAGATTTTGCTCCCTAACCATATAGTTGGTTATTTACATTTACCACTGCATAGGAGATGTTTAAGAAAAAAATTGCTTTTTTTTTTTTTTTTTTTTTTTTTTTTTAAACTATACATATTAATTAAAATATACACCACACTTTAAAGGTTAGTATCCGATTAATTGAAACAATAATCAGCCAACTAATCAATTATTGTTAATTGTGTGTGTGTGTGTGTGTATATATATATATATATATATATACACACACACATATATATATATATACACACACATATACACATATATACACACACATACATATACACACATATAAATAAATGTACATTCACATCAGTCCCTGCCCTCAAGGAGCTTACAGTCGAAGGTCCCTAACTCACATTAATATATTACAGGAGACAATTAAAAAAGTGTTACTAAACCCAGGAGCCCTGCATTCACTGTATCTGGTCTCCCACATTACACAGAACATGGAAATGCTTAAATATAAGTTTGCTATATACCAGCAGTATATAGCGGTCTTGTGACTTCTATCAGTGCATGGTTAAAGCTTGTAGGAGGAATTTTCATACTGCACTGAGCCATCCTATGAGGCTGCATGACGCCTGACCCTATGTCTGGATAGTGCTGATTGGCCCTGTGCTGATCATATGCACTCTCCCAAGAACAAAAACACACTCTAGCAATACACACCAAACTGAGCATGTGCAGCCTGACTCCACTAACTCTGTCTTATCTGGAGAGGTTTTGGGGGGACAGTGGATGGGGAGGATTAGAGAAGACAGGATCAAACAGCCTTTTTATACAATGCAGAGGATTAACTCCTTAGGTTCCACAGTGAGTATAACAAGCATCTTTTACTACATATACAGACTGATTTTACTGTTGTGGGTTTAGTAACACTTTAACCTTCCAGCGTGTCTTTGGAGCGTGGGAGGAAACCAGAGTACCCGTAGGAAATCCTAGCAGACACAGGGAGAACATGCAAACTCCATGCAGGTTGGACTGTGGTTTGGTTCCAAACCGACAACCCTAGCGCTGCTAGGCGGAAGTGCTAACTACTTCACTCTGCTGCTTTTCAATACCTCTAGTCTAGAGCAAACTCAGAACGGTCACTCTTCACCATCACTTCTGTGATACGGGGGCCTCAGGCGCGGCCGCTGACATCACTACAGAGCCACACCCAATATTCCATGAATGTACTACTACAGAAAACTGGTAAAATAAAGACGTGCAACCGGAGATTGCCAAAGGCTATAGACCTGCTGTAGGAAATGGTCAGAGCCCGGAGATGCGTTATAGGACACTGCTAGAGTTCACTATAACAGATCCTACAAATCCATGCTTCCAAATCTTTGGGCTCCCTACAGCCCTATTAAATTATTAATAAGCCTATAAATAGCATTGAGCTGCACATAAAAGGTTTTTTTTACCTTAATGCAGAGAATGCTTTAAAGTGTTACTAAACGCACAACAGTAAAATCAGACTTTATATGCAGTAAAGCATGCTTGTTATACTCACTGTAGGGAACCTAAGGGGTTAATCCTCTGCATTGTGTAAAAAGGCTGTTTGATCCTGTCTTCTCTGACCTTCTCCTTCTTCCACTGACTCCAGAACATCTCCTGACAGTACAGAGCCTTTGGAGTCACTTTGCACATGCTCAGTTTGGTGTGTATTGCTAGAGAGGTTTCTTTTGTCTTGGGAGAGTGCATGTGATCCGCACAGGGCCAATCAGCACTGTCCAGACAGAGGGTCAGGGGTCCTGGATGCTGAAAGGACAGCTCAGTGCAATATGAAAACTCCTCCTGCAAGCTTTACCAGGAATTGATAGAAGTCACAAGACTGCTGATGAGAAAATTTTAGCAGTCTTTCAAATATAGTCTTTATTAGAACCCATATGGGCAAGACGCAAGCCATTACATCCACGTTGTGAACAGTCGAACATATTAACAGCCGGTATTTAGCAGTTTATATTTACTATAATAATTGCATTTCCATGTTCTGTGTACTGTGAGAGACCAGACATAGTGATTGCAGGGTCCTGGGTTTGGTAACACTTTAAGGTAAAAAAACTGAAACCTTTACAAGCACTTTAACCACTTCCTTACTGGGTACTTAAACCCCCCCTCCTGCCCAGACCAATTTTCAGCGCTGTCGCATTTTGAATGACAATTGCGCGGTCGTGCTACGCTGTACCCAAACAAAATTGATGTCCTTTTTTTCCCCACAAATAGAGCTTTTTGGTGGTATTTGATCCCCTCTGCGTTTTTTATTTTTTGCGCTATAAACAAAAAGCGACGATTTTGAAAAAAGAACAATATTCTTTACTTTTTGCTCTAATAAATATCCAAAAAAAAAAAAAAAAAAAAAAAAAAAAACGCAATCAGCGTATATTGATTGGTTTGCGCAAAAGTTATCGCGTCTACAAACTATGGGAATTGATTTATGGTGTTTTTATTATTATTATTTTTTTCTTTACTAGTAATGGCGGCGATCTGCGATTTTTATCAGGACTTTGATATTGGGGCAGAAATGTCAGACATTTTTTACACATTTTTGGGACCAATAACATTTATACAGCGATCAGAAATTTAAATGTCCACTGGATTACTGCGTAAAGGCCATTGGCAGTGAAGGGGTTAACCTGCAGGGGGCAGTGAAGGGGTTAACAGTGTTCCCTGGGTGTGTTCTAACTGTGGGGGGATGGGTTGGCAGGGACATAACAGATCTAACTGATCCCAGTGACAGGGATCAGTAGATCTGCTTGTCCCCCTCTCACAGAAAGGGGAACCGCCGTGTTTACATTGGCGGTTCCCCGTTCTGCAGCTGCGCAGGCGATCGGCGATCGCGGCGCCTGTGAGTGCGCGCCGGGAGCGTGCAAAGGGGCGGACGTCCAGCCGGAGATTGAGATCCGCGCTGTAGACGTCTTTCGGCTATAGCGCGGATCTCTAGAGGTTAAACACTGCATGCCAGGGTGGAAAAAAAATAAAATAAAAATCTGATTTTTTTTATTTATATCAATTTTTTTGATTTTTATTGGTTTTTATAAAATGCTTTTGAAGTAAAAATATATCTAAAGATAGTTCTCTATTTAAGATACATTAATAATTTAGTTTATTCAGCATGAAATGGAGCTTAGTTATGTAGCATGAGGCTGTATATTCTGCAATATTTAAATTTTTTGTAAACTCATTCAATAAATCCAAGCTCTGCAAGCTGAGATAACATGCACTGCACTGATGCATTCACACAATGTCACAGTAACCGTGAGATAAAACAAAGTTCAGGAATATTCCTTTATCCCATTGTTTTGCAAATCTATGTACACTACAAACTGTATGATTGAATCGGTTCTGATATCCCTGATAGCTTATTATTCTAAACAGGAAACTTTCATTATTAAAACGATTCTAACTAGGAGTCCTTACATTTAACCACTTCGGCCCCAGGAGGATTTACCCCCATTCCTGACCAGAGCATTTTTTGCAATTCGGCACTGCGTCAATGTAACTGACAATTGCGTGGTCACGCGACGTTGTACCCAAACAAAAAATGTACGTTCTAACCCCCCCCCCCCCCACCACAAATAGAGCTTTCTTTTGGTGGCATTTGATCACCTCTGCAGTTTTTTTTTTTTGTGCTGTAAACAAAAAAAAAAAAAAAAAAGAAGAAAAAAAAAACAGTATCTTTTACTTTTTGCCATAATAAATATCCCAAAAAAAAAAAATAATCACGATCCCCGTATATTGATTGGTTTGTACAAAAGTTATCGCGTCTACAAACTATGGGAATTGATTTATTATTTTTGCTAGTAATAGTGGCGATTTGCGATCGGACACTTTTGACACTTTTTTGGGACCATTGACATTTATACAGCAATCAGAGTTAAAAAGAGCCCCTGATTACTGTATAAATAGCATTGGCAGGGAAGGGGTTAACACTAAGGGGGAGATCTAGGGGTTAACTGTGTTCCCTTGCTGTGTGGGGGCTGGGCTGGCAAGGGCATAACAGATCTGTCATGTCCTCCCTCACAGAAGGCGGAACCGTTCTGCCTTTCTATTATGTGATCGCGGGCAGACATGGAGTCCACTCGACCTGCGGCCACACCCACACAGCGTGCGGCGGGAGCACGCCGGCTGTGAGTGCGCGCATGAAGCGAGCAAAAGGGGAGGAGGTCAAGGGACATCAGGTCCGTGCTGCAGCCGTCTTTCGGCTATATTGTGGATCTGTAGTGGTTAAAGAGCACCTGTCATTTCAGATCCATCATGGCAGTGCCTGTTAGCGGGCGTCCACTCACCTGCTGCCGCCACGTCCCTCACCTTGTTGCGTCACTGCCGTATCACTAGCTGTCCCATTAAAGTGAATGGGACTGTCGGTGAGTCAACAGAGGGTCAGAGGAGGAGCCGCTGCAGACAGAGATGACAGGTGCCCTTTAAAAATTACGATTTAAATCAAGTCCACCCTGCAGCATACATCAACATTCTTCAGATGTTATTGTTCACTTGTCCTAAGATTAATAAGGGAAGGAATATAAATCTTCCATAGGCAGACTATCAGGATATAAAAAGGAATATTCAGATTCTTTCCTAAGCCCTACTGTGTCTGGTTATCTTCAGTATAATGAAGCACCCCATGATCCAATTAAAGCGGCAGTACACCTCTGGGGGAAAAACAAAAAAACTACCTCCAAGACATCATAATGTGATAGTTCGCATCCCATACTAGCACATTATGAAAATATTCACCTTAGAACAAAGCCCTTACAGCGGCGCCCGCTCAACGCTGAGAGGGCTGACATCTTCTCTCAAACTTTTTTCCAGGATCGCGGGCTCCGGCACTGAGTGGCCGGAGCTGCGATGACGTCACCTCCCGCGCATGCACACGGGAGCCCTTGGTTCCGGCAAGAAGCTCTGAGCCTCCGACGTCAGCGGCTTCATGCATGGTGAATATCTCCTAAACCGTAAACGTTTATGAGATATCCATTTTCCCTACAGGTAAAGCCTTCTGTGACTTGCCTCGGGTGCCCCCATAGCAAGCTTCTTACTGTGGGGGCGCCCAAAAGGAGGAAGGAGAGGCCAGGAGAGCCGAATGGGACCCAAGAAGAGGGGGATCCGGGCTGCTATGTGCAAAACCAATGGCACAGAGGAGGTACGTAGAACATGTTTGGTATTTTTAATTAAAAAAAATAAAAAACAAATCACGTTAAGCTTTTCAGACACAAGGGTCCAAAAACTCTGTGGATCACGTTATAAATAATTTTAGAATGATAGAAAAAGCAACGTCAAAAAAAGACCAAGTAGTCCATCGAGTCTACCCTTTTTTTTTTTGCTTTTGTTTGTTTTTTTCATTAATTTTATTGTAACTTATTAGTATAGCTCTAGGTTTGTCCCAAGCATGTCTTAAGCCATTTACTGTTTACTGTCTCACTGCCTCTGCTGGTGGTTTATTCCAAGCATCAACTGCCACGTTTGCAGGTTTATGCATTCTGATGGTCAGAATAAATGAATTGACTGGCCAATAGAAAGTCCAGGATAATTCTGGCATTTCCCTCCTACAAAAAAAATCATTTTTTTGCTATAAAATGACTCAGAACCCCCAAACATTAAATATATCGTTTTTAGCAAAGACCCTAGCGAATAAAAAGGCGGACGTTGCAATTTTTTATGTCACGTGGTATTTGCTCAGCAATTTCTCAAACGTAATGGGTTTTGGAAAAATACACTTTAATGAATTTTGTAAAACCCAACTTTTGGTAACATATAAAATATGTTACCCTGAGTAAATAGATACCCAACACATGCTGTAAAATTGCGCACACACAAAAATGGTGCCAAACGACGGTACTTAAAAATCTCCATAGGTGACGCTTTAAAAATTTTCTTACATGTTTAAAGTTAGAGGAGGTCTAGTGCTAGAATTATTGCTCTCGCTATAAAGTTTGCGGCGATACCTCACATGTGGTGCGAACACTGTTTACATATGTGGGTGTGACCAAAGTATGCATTCCCTTTTGCTCACATGCATAAGCGGACGGGGGAGATTTTAAAACATTTTCTTTTTATTAATTATTTTTCTCTCTTTACATTGTCCCTTTAATATTTTATCACTTTTATTCCTAGCACAAGAAAGGTAAGCATCCCTTGTGATAGAAATAAGGGAGGACAGGTCCTCTTTACGGAGAGATCTGGGGTCTATAAGACCCCAAAGATCTCCTGTAACCTGTAAAGCAAGATTAAAATAAATAAATCGATCACCAAATTGTGAGCCAAAAGCGCCTGTATGCAGCCTTAGGGGCACTGTTCTTTGCACCGATCTGAGGCACTATTCCTCCCACAGGCACCAACAATGTAGCACTATTCCGTCTACTTACCAAATACTGAGGTACCATTTCTTCCACTGACACCAGCAATGGAGCACTGAATCTCCAACCGACACCAATGATGGGGCCCTATTCCTCCCGCTAACAGCAATCATGGGGCACCATTCCTCCCGCTGACACTAATGATGGGGCAGCATGCCTCCCACTGACAGCAACCATGTGGCACCTATACCAGGCACTATTCCTCCCACAGGTACCAACAATGGAGCACTATTCCATCTACTAACCCAACGAGGTACCATTCTCCTCCCACTGACACCAATCATTGGGGGCACCATTCCTCCCGCTGACACCAATGATAGGGCACTATTCCTCCCGCTGACACCAATGATAGGGCAACATGCCTCCCGCTGACAGCAACTATGTGGCACCTATCCTCCCACTGACACCAATGATGGAGCACCATTCCTCCTGCTGATGTCAATGATGGGGCACCATTCCACCCACTGACACAAATGATGGGGCATCATTCCGCCTGCGGACATCAATGATGGGGCACCATTCATCCTGTGGACACCAATGATGGGGCATCATTCCTCCTCCTACTAACCACATGTGCTATCTTTTTTTTTTTTTTTTTTACTTCCATTGACCACAAAGCCTCAGACATTGTTACTCCCACTGGGGCATTTTCTACACTACAGTCCGGCCCTACTTAAGTCAAAAAATATTTTCTTTGCTTTAAGCGGGTTTTGCATTCCCAAACAAGTCAACGGAACTGTAAAACCTGGCTGAAGCAGGTCTAATGTAAATCATAAGTAGGTGAAATGCAAGTCACAGGGAGGTCAAACGCACCTGTTAATGGATTCTAAATGAACTCAAACTAATGCCATCGATATAAGGCCAAAGCCCATCATCAACACTGGCCCTTATACTGCTTTTTGATTTCCAATGACTTGTATGGTGATGGTAATGAAAATCCATACATGCAGGCCTTTACTATGTTGAGCGACAGTTATGGGCACCTTTGTGGGCAGAGGGGCTGTTACAGATTCACGACAACTAAACAAGAGGACAATAAGTGTTCTAGCTTCAGCTGCTGTGGGTGAAGAATAAAACAGACACTCTTACAAGAAGTGGCACGCTCCCAGCGCAGTACACATTGGACATGGCTGATCGGGGAAGATTGGATGACAGGCTGGCTCCAAACAGGCTATCCGGATTAATATTTGACCATAAAGTACTCCTACTTCCCTAATCTAATCTACACTCGAGAGCAGAATGCAGGCGCTGAGGAAAGATCAGCAGTCCTTATCTGTCCATAGCAGAGTCATCCTGAGAGCCAAGCCTCCCTATTAATTTCCTGGCCTTCTCCCGGGGTACCCGCTGGTAATGCTGCATTGGAAGCTGTGAGCTTTTATCAGGATGATGGCACAGACACAGCAGCCACATTCCTCCAGCATTTGGTAAGGCGGCACTTCAATGTCAGCAAAAGTTTACCATCAGAAGAGGAAAGAATGCGTGATGGACCTTCTGACCTAGGTGAATTGCTAGGGCTTGTTGCAAACACATGCACCACAACCAGCTTTACCGTATATTACAGCGCTGCATTACTGCAGCCAGTTCTTTTTGAATTGGCCCTAACACAGGAGAACCACTTCTGAAATATTCATTTTTTTACTAACGTGGTTCAATGATGATCAAGCAGACAAGAGGGAAATGACTGGCTGACTCACTCGTAGTCTGCGGTGGTTTCATGAGAGGTTAGGCCTCAAAAAAAGGTTAGGCCTCAAGATGGTAATGTTAAAGCTTAGACAAGTTGTTCATGTTTGAGATATATATTGTAGATCTACAGCGGGTAAAATATAAGTATTCAATAGATCAATATTTTTCTAGGTAAATATATTTTTAAAAAGGTGCTACTGACATGAAATGGTCACCACATGTCGGTAACAACCCATGCATACAAAGAAACCAAAACAAATAAGTTCAGAAATAAAGTTAGGCTCGGTTCACACTACAGCGATTTAGGATCCAACATGTGTCGCCCCAAGTCGCTTGAAATCCCATTGAAGTGAATGGGAACGTCTTAATGTGGTTGTCAACCTGTGACAAGCACTTTAACCTACAGGTAAGCCTACAATAAGGCTTACCTGTAGGTACCCTGCATATCTCCCAAACCTGCACGGTTCAGGAGATATGCAGGTTTCTGCATGTGCCGACGTCATTTCGGCACATGCTGAGTGAAGGAACGGCCTCCGTGCCGTCTCTCCCCTGACACTGTGGCGTGACTGGCGGCTGCCGCGTGCATGCGCGGTAATGACATCACTGTGACTGGCCGGAGTCGCGGCCCCGGAAGGAAGAGGGGCAGAAGATGGATGCGGCCAGCACAGGGGACAGCGCTGGACTCGTTCGCAGGTAAGTGGCACATAATGGGTTACTATGCGATGCATAGTAGCCCATTAGGTTTCTAATGTACAGGTGTATATAGAGGAAGTAAACCCCATCCCAGGTAACCCCCTCCCTTCTCTGATTGGCCACAGGCAAAGTCGCCTGTCGTGGAGGTCACTTTAAGTCGCGTTGCAAGTCCCCCAAAGTCGTGTTGAAGTCGCGTTCAAATCACCTAGCAAAGTTGCTCCTGAAGTCGGCCCGCCCCATGTGAACCGGCTTTCGTGTGTAATTAAACGGAACGGATAAAGATTTGTTTAAAATACGCGCTCTCATATGAAATGTCATACATAATATTTCAATTAACAATATTCAAATATGCATAAATGCTTAGATTACAGCCCATGGACCAATATACAAAGTAACTTTGTGCAAAAGTTCATAATAGTGAGCATGCTTATGAACCAATTAACTCAAAAGCGACTGTGCAAAAAAGTTCATGATGGTGACAACGCCTTCCTATATGCCAAGACAGGAGGCAAAAGTCCCCCAAACAGCAGGGTGTCTCCACACAGATGCCATGCTCCTTTCCACTACATAAATGCACACCGCACACTCACCAGATTGGACCCCCGTTACAGGTAGTCAAATAGGGCATATGTTGTAATCAATTCGCTCTGGAAGCACACCCAGATGGAGGATAAGAAGAAAGGACTTGCCATGGTGAAGTACATAAAGTTTAATATTAAAAGCAATTAAAATCACACTTTCAATGTGTCAATATCAAACTCGCATTGCTTGTATGTTCCTGGACGCCACTCTGCGCTCCAACTGCATCCCAACTGGCGGAAGTGGTGTGGGCGGGACTAACGAGACGCACCGCTTCCTCCTGTTGGGACACAGTTGGAGCGCAGAGCGGCGTCCAGGAACATACAAGAAATGCGAGTTTGATATTGACACTTATTAAAAGCAATTAAAATCACACTTACAATGCGTCAATATCAAACTCGGATTGTTTATATGTTCTTGGACGCCACTCTGTGCTCCAACTGCGTCCCAACTGGCGGAAGTGGTGTGGGCGGGACTAACGAGACGCACCGCTTCCTCCTGTTGGGACACAGTTGGAGCGTTCACAGGGTTGTCCTCCTTCGCCACGCAGAGCAATCAGGGCGGGTGTGGTGAAGGCGG
>BLSH010549130.1:1634026-1656258 GCA_018402905.1 Glandirana rugosa
TTAGAAACCAAGAGCAGGGTCATAGCCAGGCCAAGGCTAGTATCTGGTAAGCAGCGAAGATACCGGAACAGCAGGAAGGAGGCAAGATTGAGTCACAAGCTAGAGTCAGCAATAGAGTTTCAGGAGCAAGCGGAGTCAAACAAACCGGGTCAAAACTCAGACATAAACAGGGGGTGAGGTCACAGGCAGAACAAACTAACGACCACTGAACAATGATCCTGAGTCTTGCAGTGCTTCAAATAGGCCACTGGGCACCAAAGTCCATTCAAACGTGCATGCTGGCACTCATGAGCACGCTTAGCAGAGGGGTACAGTGGAGCAGAGTTGGAAGTTGTGGGCACAATGGGGTGCTGGAGGCTCTGTAGCATGCTGGGGGGGGGGGGCACATTGGGAGGCTGAGAACTCTCAGGGGCCCAGGGACACTGTGGATCACTATGGAAGCTAAAATGCTAAATATGTAGCTCATTCAACATTTTCAAACATAGATCAATACACATATTCGCCAGTACACCATGAATCTTCAATTGCAGTCCATGCACTGCAAATGAAGATCCATTCTGGGCAGGCAAATATGTGTATTTATCTATGATGTATCCAGTGTCCATCTGGTAATCGCTACAGCACCCACAGATGAGCCTGTGATCCAGGAATGTGTGCGATGGGAATATAGACAAGACCATTTTCAAACATAGGCACCCCCAACGTGTGTGTTTATGTTTGTATGTGCATGTATAGGGCGGGCGAGGGTTGGAGGTTAAGAACTTCCAACTTTACTTTTTTCCACTAAAACTTTATGTCACATAGGATACCAAAAGTCCCCTATGCGATATAATTTTGTTGTAAAAGGTTCTCTTTGGTGAGACAACAGGAGTCTATTAGACCCCCTGATGTCTCACCTGTTATTCATTGAAGCTAATAGAGCACAAATTGTGCTCCATTAGCTTGTTCATCAGCCACAGCAGCTGAGAAAGTGACAGCTGAACATGAAAGTGATGTAATGCACGTCGATTCCATGCTCTTACTAGGTGAGGGAGGAGATCAGTAAACACATGTTCGCTGCTCTCCCTCCCCTCTACCTGGCAAGACCCGCCATGGGGTTCACAGGCCCATGGGTGGAACAGGACGATCTCGAAAACATGGTGGGATGGAGGGTCATGTCAATTTACTGGTAGTGTATGGACAGTTGGCTTTTCAGCTTTACATGCGTTGTGTGTGTAACCCCCCTTCCCCTGCTGTGGCCAATATATGATGTCAGTGGCAGTGAAAGAGTTAAAGGGATAAAACATTGGGGGGGGGGGGGATGTGCAGGCATTGCAGAGATATACCGCATATGTTTTCTTTTTCCTTGACATATTTTTTAAGTCTGCTCTGACATTAGGTGAAGGGTTTGCGTTTAGAGAGAGACTGCATGCAAGCTGTGCTGGCACAGCCTGCAGGTGTAAGCAGACCCAAAAAAACATCTAAGAAGCCTGGAAGCCAATTGTTTTGTTGTGTATTGTATTGTGCTGACACAGACCCCCTGCCAGGGAAAATCTTTTGCTTTGTATTTCATGTAACAGTGACGAACAAACACGGGCAAGAAGCCCTCAAACACAACTCTGGCGTCTGGACCACCCCTCTGCAAGCTCTACATTTGAGGCTGACCCCCTACAGAGTATAATAAAGAACATATGGCAGGCTCTCTTTTAAGATTTTTTTTTAAGCTGTAGTAGAGCCAGAAGAAACAAAATTTTGTATTTTTCTTTAGTTGTAGACATTTCCAACTAGCTGCAGGTCTCTTCAGCTCACTGTCTTGTCTGGGTAGCCCACCGCTTTTCGTACCCTCTAGATCTCTATACGCAATTGTGCTGTCACATATCTCACACTTGGACACAAGGTCAAGCGGTTATCCCTTCAAAATATGTCCACAATTTATTTTGGGTCCGGACCCAATCACCTAAGTACCAGCCTGTATAACCCTTCATTACCAGGTAATTTTTCAGTGATAGTTTGACTGACAAATACACAGTCATGCAACAATGTACCCAAGTGATTTTTTTTTCTGACAGAGCTTTTATTTGGTGGTATTTATTAAACACTGTTATGTTTTTTAATTTTTACTATATAAAGGAAAAAACAACCAAACTTTTTTAAAAACAGGCATTAACGGGCACACTGGTTGTCCTACAGTGCTTTGTCCAGTACTGGGTAAATAACTGTCTGCAACATCGCCATTTTTAGACATGCAAAACTAGCTTATTCACAATTGCAAAAGCAAAATTGGAATTGCATTGGCACAACCAAGAAAGAAAAATAGGTTTGCAGAGACAGAATCAGAGTTAGTTTCTGCAAACTGGGTTCTAGGGGTAGAGACCGGGCAAATTGTAAATTCCAAGTATACTATGCAACCATTGAGACTGCACAGAAATGCAGGGCAGCGAAAACAAAGACTGGGACAAAGACAAAATCAGAATTGCATTGTCACAACCAGGGAAGAAAAATAGGTTTGCAGGGACAGAATCAGAGTTAGGTTCTACAAACTGGGTTCTAGGGGTACAGACCAGACAAATTGTAAATTCCAAGTATACTATGCGACCATTGAGACTGCACAAAAATGCAGGGCAGCAAAAACGAAGACTGGGACAAAGACAAAATCAGAATTGCATTGGCACAACCAGGGAAGAATTGTATTATAATACTCAATATACCCAATACCCAATATACTATACAAGCTCAGAGACTGCTCCGGCAATGCACGTCAGCAAGAATTAAGACTAAGATAAAGACAAAACTTGAATCGCATTGGCACAACCAAGGAAGAAAAACGGGTTTGCAGAGACAGAATCAGAGCTAGTGTCAGGAAACGACTGTTGTTTCTGGAACACGGGTCTGGAGGTCTTGCGCGGGCGCACATATCGTGAGCATGCGCCCGTGCGCGCCTGTGCGCCAAACGGCCCATTTAAGCGGACAGCACCCTGCAACCAGTGCTGTCCGTTCTACAGCGTTCCTAATGTGTTCTGTGACTTTGCTTCCAAGACGTCCTGTACCTGTGACCCGGCTAAGCTTGTTTGAACTCTGCCTGCACCGACCCTCAGCTTGCCTACGACGACTCTTATGAGTCGGAGGATTATGCGTTAGAGTTCAGGCGTTGGAGCATTGACACAGCCTGGAATGAGGCAGCTCTCTGCCACCAGTTTCGGCTAGGCCTAGCCAATTCCCTGAAGGATGAGTTGTTCCGTGTGGGGGTGCCATCCTCTCTGGAAAGACTCATCGATCTGGCTATTCAGATCGATTGGCATCTCAGAGAGCGCAGAGCGGAGAGTGCCGTAGTGAACTTTCCAAGTTCTTCTCTTGTCGGCTCCGCCATACCCACCTCTCCTCCTCCGATGCAGTAGGAACCAAAGCAGCGGGGGGTAGTGCACCCGGCGCTGACCCCTGAAGAGAGACAGCACGGAAGAAGCCTGGGCCTCTGCCTCTACTGCGGAGAGCCGGGGCATTTTGTGCGAGCATGCCCCGCCAAGTTGGGTAAGTGCCTTGCTGTCTCCTCCCAACCTGTGCCTTGCAACACTGCTCAACACCCTCTCCATACTCCTACAGCTCCCTGGAAGGACTATTCCTGTCCATGCCATTATCGATTCTGGTGTCTGCAGCTGTTTCGTGGACTTATCTTTTGCTGCACAACATGGGATCCCTCTATGACCCAAATCCCGCAGGATGGCTGTGCACCTGGCTGATGGAATGACTATCAAATCTGGTCTGGTCACACAAGAGACCACTCCCCTTACCACTACAATGGTCGGAGGTCACCAAGAGCTCCTCATTCTTGATGCCATCGCCTCTCCCCTCTTCCCTGTCATCTTTGGCCTACCCTGGCTCCAGGCCCATAATCCCACCATCGATTGGACTACAGGGAACATCCAGTTCCAATCGCAGTACTGCCACAAGCACTGTCTCCCCAGGACTCCTGAATCCTGAAGTGGATCCTGCCCTACTATGCATGGACCTTGACCTGGAGCCTGATGTCCGCCAGGCAGTCCCCAGTGTCTACCATGCTTTCCTGGACCTTTTTAGTAAGAAGGGGGCTGAGGTCCTTCCTCCCCACAGGCCGGACGACTGCCCCATAGAGCTTCTTCCCAGTGCTGAAATTCCTTTCGGAAGGATTTATCCGCTTACGGAACTAGAACTCAGCACCCTCAAATAATACATCAATGAGAATCTCAGCAAGGGGTTCATTCGTCCATCCACCTCACCAGCTGGGGCGGGTATCTTTTTTGTGGAAAAGAAGGATCATACGCTGCGCCCATGCATAGACTACTGGGAACTCAATAAAGTTATGGTTAAGAACCGTCACCCTCTTCCTCTAGTAGCAGAGTTATTTCAACGCCTGGGGACAACCACCGTTTTCACCAAATTGGACCTCCGGGGAGCTTATAATCTGGTACGGATCAGGGAAGGCGATGAATGGAAGACGGCCTTCCGTACCCGCTTCGTTCATTACGAGTACTTAGTAATGTTGTTCGGGCTATGCAACGCTCCTGCCACGTTCCAGCACTTTATAAACGATATCTTCAGGGACTTCCTCGACCTTTTTGTCATTGCTTACCTGGATGACATCCTGATCTTTTCTCCTTCCCTGGAGCTTCATCGCAACCAAGTAAAAAGGGTACTGGGCCGCCTCCGCCAGCACGGTCTTTATGCCAAGCCTGAAAAGTGCGAGTTTGAGCAGCGCAGCATACAATTTCTTGGACTCATTTCTGTTGGAGGTGTCAAGATGGACCCCCAAAAGGTCTCTGCCATCTTGGACTGGCCAGCTCCGGCCGATAAAAAGGGAATCCAGCGCTTCGTTGGATTCACAAACTTTTATAGGACGTTTATCCGGGGGTTCTCCTCCATAATGTCACCCATCACCCAATTAACCAAACAGGGTACCCCTTTTCCCTGGTCTCCTGAGGCACAAACGGCTTTTGAAAAGCTCAAGGAACTGTTCGCTTCCGCACCTATTCTAAAGCACCCGGATCCTGCTCTCCCTTACGTTCTGAAAATCAATGCATCTGGGGTAGCGGTCGGGGCAATTCTCTCTCAAAGACAAGGTACCAGAGCGCTGCAGCATCCGGTAGCATTCTTTTCTCGCAAACTATCATCTGCCGAGAAAACTATGATGTGGGCGACCGTGAACTTTTGGCCATTAAATCGGCATTAGAGGAATGGCAGTACCTGTTAGAAGCAGCAGCTCATCCAATCCTCATTTACACAGACCACAAGAATCTCGAATATTTGAGGATTGCTAAAAGGCTGAAACCACGACAAGCCAGGTGGGCACTGTTCTTCGCCCGATTCACCTTCCACATCACTTACTGGCCCGGGTCGAAGAACACCAAGCCGGACTCCCTTTCCTGCATGTTCAATGCACCCGGAATCTCGGTATCCCGGTATACGATCCTGCCTTCTGGAAGTTTTTTGTTGTTGCAAAAGGATGTGCTGCCACAGATTCGACAAGCTTCCATGGGGGCAAACCCCCTTCCCGGAACCCCTCTTCAGCTCAAAGACGGGTTGCTCTGGCACAATCACAGGATCTTCGTGCCAGAGAACTTACGAACCTCAGTCATAGACCTCTGCCACGACCACCGGCTCGCTGGGCACTTCGAGATACGCAAGACATCCGAGTTGTTACAGCGTACGTTCTAGTGGCCTCAAGTGGGAAGGTACTGCAAACACTATGTGGAATCGTGCACCACCTGCAGCCGGTGTAAGGATAGCAAGACTCAGTCATGGGGCCTCCTTAAACCACTGCTCGTCCCGGAGAGGCCTTGGAGTCACATATCCACATTCATATTGTGGAGTTACCCCCTTCTGAAGGCTTCTCTACCATCTTCATGGTGGTGGACAGGTTCACCAAGATGGCCCACTTTCTGCCCATGAAGGGCGCACCTTCTGCCGCAGAGACTGTCAAGATGTTCATTCAGGAGATTGTTAGGCTCCACGGGATACCGGCAGATGTGGTGTCCGACCGTGGAGTACAATTTACTTCCAAATACTGGAGATCCCTGTGCAGGTCCCTGAGGATTGGGCTGTCCTTGTCCTCTGCCTACCATCCCAAGACGTACGGCCAGACGGAACGTACAAACCAAACGCTAGGGCAGTACCTGCATTGTTTTTTTTCTTTTACCCAGGATGACTGGACTACGCTGCTACCGCTCGCTGAGTTCGCATACAATAACTCTGTCCACTCTGCCACTCAACAGTCACCATTCTTTGCCAATTATGGATTCCACCCTGCCTTCTTGTCCAACGCCTGTCCTGAGAGTTTGGTGCCAGCTGTGGTTGACTTATTGGATTTCTTCACCTCCAATAATAAACTTTTACAGGAAACAATGGCACCAACACAGGCTGCTAACAAGGAGGCTTATGACAAGAAGAGACATGGCGAGTTAAACTTGGAACCGGGCAGTCAAGTATGGCTATCCACCGTCAATCTGAGACTGGCATGCCTGTCCAATAAACTTGGTCCAAGATTCTTTGGGCCTTTCCCTATCAAGAGGAAAATTAACAAGGTGGCATATGAACTGGAGTTGCCTGAGCCATTTCGCATCCATCTCATCTTTCATGTGTCCGTGTTAAAACCTAAGACCGCTGATCCCTTTCCGGGAAAACAGGTCCATCTGCACCAGTACTGGTTGATGGGATGGAGGAATTTGAGCTAGAATCCATCCTGGATTGCAGGAGGAGAGGTGGCGGCGTCCAGTATCTAGTCAAATGGAAGGGCTACGGTCCCGAGGAAAGCTCTTGGGAACCAGAAACGAACTTCTATGCGGAGGAACTAATTAAGGCTTTCAAGAGAGACCATTCCGAAAAGTTGTCCCTTCTGGGCATCCGGAGGCTGCCCCTTGGGGAGGGGGGGGCAATGTCAGGAAACGACTGTTGTCTCTGCAACACGGGTCTATAGGCCTGTGCGCGGGCGCATATAGCATGTGCGCGTGCCCATGTGCGCGCCCGTGTGCACGCGTATGCGCCGGAATTGGCGCCAAACGGCCCATTTAAACGGACAGCACCCTGCAACCAGTGCTGTCCGTTCTACAGCGTTCCCAGTGTGTTCTATGACTTTGCTTCCAAGACGTCCTGTACCTGTGACCCGGCTTGCCTAACCTTGTTTGAACTCTGCCTGCACCGACCCTCAGCTTGCCTACGATGACTCTTCTGCCTGATCCCTTTGTACTTCTGCTGCCCGCCTGTTAACGACCCTGCCTGTACCCGACTACCCGCTTGCCTTCTCCTTCTGCACCGCACTTGCCTGCCTGCTACCGACCCGGCCTGCATCACCAATCTTCTGCCTTGCACGAGCTCCTGGAGGATCCTCACAACGTCATCTGCATTCCTTCCAGCCCTTGTGCCCCCATGTGCTCTGGAACTTTCTGTCTACTCTACCAGGGGTTCCCGAACCAGGGCCGTAAGAGAGGTTGCCCACTGCATAGTCAGACTCCATCACCAAGTACGTGACAGTTTGGTTCTACAAACTGGGTTCTAATTGTATGAGCCGAGCAAACTGTATGTAGTGCTACCCCTGAAGGCGCCATCAGAAGACACTCTGTTAAAATCTCCCTTTATTGGTAATAAAGTCTTATTAGTTCTGCACTTAGAGGCGCCTTCCCTTTTGCTTCTGTTAAAGTCTCATAGCTGGGAACCATGAGATAGCTCCAGAATAGTCAAGTCTCATAACTGGGGGCCATGAGATAGCTCCAGAATAGTCAAAGTCTCATAGCCAGGGACCATGCGACAGCTTCAGAAAAGTCAAAGTCTCATAGCTGGAGACGATGGGATAGTGCCAGAATAGTTACAGTCTCACAGCTGGGAACCATGAGATAGCTCCAGAATAGTCAAGTCTCATAACTGGGGGCCATGAGATAGCTCCAGAATAGTCAAAGTCTCATAGCCAGGGACCATGCGACAGCTTCAGAAAAGTCAAAGTCTCATAGCTGGAGACGATGAGATAGTGCCAGAATAGTTACAGTCTCATAGCTGGGAGATATACACCGCTCTACCTACCGTGTCAAAAACCCAGGCATTAAATCCGCACACCTTACCAGGTGCTCAGGCTTAGGGAAGCCTTCCCTCTTCCAATATAAAGTCCATACCAATGCAAAAGAAAGCCGGCACACTGGAACTGCAGTATTCAAATTTTCTTTTATTCCATTTTGTCCATATACAGGAATAGGCTTACATGTTTCAGCAACAACTGCCTTGTTCACAGCTGGGAACAAGGCAGTTGTTGCCGAAACATGTAAGCCTATTACTGTATATGGACGAAATGGAATAAAAGAAAATTTGAATACTGCAGTTCCAGTGTGCCGGCTTTCTCATAGCTGGGCACCATGAGATAGCTCCATAATAGTTAAAGTCTCATAGGCTGGAGACCTTGAGATAGATCCAGAATAGTTAAAATCTCATAGCTGGGGGCAATGAGATAACTCCAGAATAGATAAAGTCTAATAACTGGGGACCATGAGGCAGGCCTCTGTGTGGTTGCTGTTGTAGGGAGTCAGGGTCTCCACTCACAAGTCCTAGAGCAGCTAGCTATCTCCTCAAACTCGATCCCTTGATAGAGAAGTCCAGCATTCAGTCCAGAGGTGCTTCAGGGGAAGTAGCTCCCGAAGCTCACAGATCCATGTCTGGCGAGGAAAAAAAGACAATCTGGCCAGGACTTCAGGCTATTTACCACCTTCCTAGACCACCTTCTGAGCACATTCCCCTAGGTATTGGCCAGGGCATAGTAAATATTTAGGGTGGTCCTTTGAATTTCCTGCCCTAAGCTCTGAAAAATTCTTACCGAGGAAAACTAACAAACTGTCACCCTGTGAAACCATGAGCAGACCAAAGCAACCAATCACAGCTCCTCTAATTACAGAGCAAGCCAAAAACGAAATGTATCTAACATCCTATACTAGTGTATCACCCTCTAGTGTGCTACTAGAATAGTGCAGGCAGATTTACTGGCGCATGGTAAAATGAGTCTTCAATCTGAGTCAAGATTTTTTTGCAGAACAGGCTGAATGACTCATACAGGCAGGTCTCTGGTGCCTCCCCCTGGTTCTAGAAATTTGGAGAAATTTCTAGCAGCTGGAGGGGAGCCTGTGGAAGATGGAGATGGAGTGCTGAGGAGACAGTGGCCCTTGAGGGGAATCCCTTGTGGAGGCGGGAGTGCTCTGCCTCAGGCTGGAGCATGGGCTGGCTTGGGAAGATCCTGACAGCAGTGCGGGTTGAAAGAAACCTTACCTAAGAGGCAGTGGGAGCAAGGAGAATAGTGTGAGTGCATCCACATGGTCAGAGATGTACAAGGGGAAAGACTGCCACATGTAGCAAGCCTTTCTGGAAGATAGCGTTGTGCTTAATCATTTCTTTCCTTTGTCCTAAGAGATCTTCAGAGCAGCCAGGTAGCCTGGTGAAGAGGCAGCTGGGTGGGCTAGTGAGGAAGCAGCCAGGTGGGCTGGTAGTTCCTGCAGTCGGTAGAACTGGGATCAGTGTCTACATAGGAGTGGGAGACACTCCTGGATGTTGCTTCCTATACTTTTTAGGAGACTGAGAGTTCCTAGTCCTTAAGGGGCTTTTGCATTTTTCATCTGAAGAGATTGTCAGTGTCCAGAAAGGAGGATAGTTCAAGACATAGGGAGGAAGCTGTCCCTAGGTTTTGTTCTATGATTCAAGTTGGGCATCCCATATATCCCTTCACCCATCTAAGTTGTTGCCCCTAATAAAATATAAAAACACAGCCATGGGACTGACTTCTTGTGTCTGGATGCAAGCGGAGAATGCATAATGCCTGGCTGTGCAGTAGGAGTCACCAGCAGCTCCTGCTGGGGTAATGCTACATTAAATAGGAGGGTGCTACATGTAAATTACCATTATACTATGCAATTGCTGAGACTGCCTTCATCAATGTAGGGCAGCAAATGTGGAGACCAGGATGTACAGCTCTGGTAGGCTGGATAATAACCCTGAACCTTTCATTATACATGAGAATGAGTCACTGATGACACTCAATGTCCAAGAGCTGGTGTCACCAATGCCAATGGCCACAGCTTACGTTGGCTTAGCAGAGATCTGGCCCTGAATGTGAGGACAAGTTTGGCCAGTGAATGAGATTTGCAAAGAGGGGAAATCTTCTAACAGGTGCATTTGGGTAAAAAACATATAAAAAAGGAATGATCAAACCATTTACCACTAATAAATATTTCTTTAAAAGGACACGGTAGAGCTGTCTTCTGAGGCTGGAGATACTTTGGGCACAGCCCCAATGACAGCTATGGGGAGCTTCTGCAAAAGTGCCACCAGTACCCTGAAGGAGGCATGGCCATCCTATTACAGTGCCTTGAAAAAGTATTCATACCCCTTGAAATTTTCAGCATTTTGTCACGTTACAACCAAAAATGTAAATGTATTTTATTGGGATTTGATGTGATAGACCAACACAAAGTGGCACATAATTGTGAAGTGGAAGGAAAATGATAAATGGTTTTCTATTTTTTTTTACAAATAAATATGTGATATCTGAAAAGTGTGGTGTGCATTTGTATTCAGCCCCCTTTATTCCGTTACCTCTAACTAAAATCTAGTGGAACCAATTGCCTTCCAAAGTCACCTAATTAGTAAATAGAGTCCACCTGTGTGTAATTTAATCTCAGTATAAATAGTCTTTCTGTGAAACCCTCAGAGGTTTGTTAGAGAAACCTAGTGAACAAACAGCATCATGAAGGCCAATGAACACACCAGACAGGTCAGGGATAAAGTTGTGGAGAAATTTAAAGCAGCATTAGGTTATAAAAAAATATCCCAAGCTTTGAACGTCTCATGGAGCACTGTTCGATCCATCATCTGAAAATGGAAAGAGTATGGCACAAGTGCAAACCTACCAAGACATGGGCGTCCACCTAAACTGAAAGGCCGCGCAAGGAGAGCATTCATCAGATGTAGCCAGGAGCTGGTTATACACATTCCCGTCAACTAGAAGATGTTTTCTGCTATTAAACATAATGCAGTTTTTTTCCCTAGTGTTCCAGTTTGGCTGATCTGACTGTGACTGATAGTGACAAGAGAGTGATGCATTCTGGGAGATGTAGTTTACTTGCAAGGATCTGCCCCCTGGCTGTACCTGGGAGAAACTACACCTACCAACAGGCTGTGGGGAAGAGGAGGTTTCTGGGAGAAGAAGTGCCTCGTGGGAGAAACTATAAGAACAGAGGCTTTGGGCCTGGCGCACTCTCGGGCCGGAAATCTTCCTAAGAGCCATAGACTGGAGAGATCATCATCATCATCTTCATCGCTGGTGTATACAGCATCTACATCTTCTGTTCCTGTGTGGTGAGCGGGTGAAACCCCATCCTAACAGACACTGTACACAGACAGCCTTACCCTTCATAGCTGCTAGCATATCTGATACTAAGAGAGGCCTATTCATTCACTTTGAGTGTGGACCCTATACACAGGCAGCCTTACTTTGCATTAGTTGGTGCTACTTGTAGTTCCACAGATTTAACTTTGCAAGTCAGTGATCACTGTGAAGCTTTCATTGTCCTTCTGCAGAAAGAGTGCTATATCTGATCATACTACATTTCCTTGGATTTGCATTGTCATATCAGCCAATACTTGGTATATACCACTTAATCTACAGAAAGCTAGCTGAATATCAACTGAACTGTCCAGCACGTGACATTGGACTGCAACCAATCTTCACCCCCCCCCCCCCCCACTCAGGGAGTAGATATTACTTTGCTAAAGTTTCTTATACAGTTGCATTCACCAAAGAACTCTCTCTCTCAGAGCGGGTTGAATATTGCTATATTTGCTATTTCTGGTGTTATACTTGTTTATCTACTGTCTTGCTGTTTTCATGTGAGTGAGCAGAAGAGAGTAATCTGACACTTGCAGAAGTCAGTCCCCTACTCTCATGCGCCCCACTCCCATGTCCAGTATACAGTTGTATGCAAAAGTTTAGGAACCCCTGACAGTTCCATGATTGTCATATATAAATATTTGTGTGTTAGGATCAGCAATTTCATTTTGATCTATCAAATAACTGAAGGACACAGTAATATTTCAGTAGTGAAATGAGGTTTATTGGATTAACAGAAAATGCGCAATATGCAACAAAACGAAATTAGACAGGTGCATAAATTTGGGCACCCCAACAGAAAAATCACATCAATATTTAGTAGAGCCTCCTTTAGCAGAAATAACAGCCTCTAGACGCTTCCTATAGCCTGTAATCAGTGTTTGGATTCTGGATGAATGTATTTTGGACCATTCCTCCTTACAAAACATCTCCAGTTCAGTTAGGTTTGATGGTTGCCGAGCATGGACAGCCCGCTTCAAATCACCCCACAGATGTTCAATGATATTCAGGTCTGGGGACTGGGATGGCCATTCCAGAACATTGGACTTGTTCCTCTGCATAAATGCCCGAGTAGATTTTGAGCAGTGTTTTGGGTCGTTGTCTTGTTGAAATATCCAGCCCCGGCGTAACTTCAACTTTGTGACTGATTCCTCAACATTATTCTCAAGAATCTGCTGATATTGAGTGGAATCCATGCGACGCTCAACTTTAACCAGATTCCCAGTACCGGCACCGGCCACACAGCCCCACAGCATGATGGAACCTCCACCAAATTTTACTGTGGGTAGCAAGTGTTTTTCTTGGAACGCTGTGTTCTTTTGCCGCCATGCATAACACCCCTTCTTATGACCAAATAACTCTAACACTAATCTTTGTCCAAATGTGCGTTTGCAGACCTCAAGCGACTCCGTTTGTGGGGTGTGTGCAGAAAAGGCTTCTTTCACATCTCCCATACAGCTTCTCCCTGTGCAAAGTGCGCTGAATTGTTGCACAGTGACTCCATCTGCAGCAAGTTGATGTTGGAGGTCTTTGGAGGTGGGCTGTTTTTGACCGTTCTCACCATCCTTCGCCTTTGCCTCTCCAATATTTTATGTGGCTGCCACTTCAGGCCTTAACAAGAACCATGCCTGTGGTCTTCCATTTCCTCACTATGTTCCTCACAGGGGACACTGACAGCTTATATCTCTGCGATAACTTTTTGTAGCCTTCCCCTAAACCATAATGTAGAACAATCTTTGTTTTCAGGTCATTTGAGAGTTGTTTTGAGGCCCCCATGTTGCCACTCTTCAGAGGAGAGTCAAAGAGAACAACAAATTGCAATTGGCCACCTTAAATACATTTTCTCATGATTGGATGCACCAGTGTATGAAGTTCAAGGCTTAATGAGCTCCCCAAACCAATTGTGTGTTCCAATTAATCAGTGCTAAGTAGTTACAGGTATTCAAATCAACAAAATGACATGGGTGCCCAAATTTATGCACCTGTCTAATTTCATTTTGATGCATATTGCACATTTTCTGTTAATCCAATAAACCTAATTTCACTACTGAAATATTACTGTGTCCTTCAGTTATTTGATAGATCAAAATTAAATTGCTGATCCAAACACCCAAATATTTATAAATGACAATCATGGAAATTGTCAGGGGTTCCTAAACTTTTGCATACAACTGTATATACAGTATCTGAAAAAAGTGAGTACACCCCTCGCATTTGTGTAAATATTTTATTCTATCTTTTCATGTGACAACACTGAAGAAATGACACTTTGCTACAATGTAAAGTAGTGAGTGTACAGCTTGTATAACAGTGTAAATTTACTGTTCCCTCAAAATAACTCAACACACAGCCATTAATGTCTAAACTGCTTACAACAAAAGTGAGTACACCCCTAAGTGAAAATGTGCAAATTGGGTCCAAAGTGTTAATATTATTTTCCAGCAATGCTGGCAGCACTCATACGTCTATTTCCAAAAGACAACCTCTGGATATGACGCTGAGTATGTGCACTCAACTTCTTTGGTCGACCATAGCGAGGCCTGATCTGAGTGTAACCTGTCCTGTTAAACTGCTGTATGGTCTTGGCCACCGTGCTGCAGCTCAGTTTCAGGGTCTTGGCAATTTTCTTACAGCCTAGGCCATCTTTATGTAGAGCAACAATTCTTTTTTTCAGATACTTAGAGAGTTCTTTGCCATGAGACGCCATGTTGAACTTCCAGTGACCAGTATGCGAAAGTGAGAGCGATAACACCAAATTTAACACACCTGCTCAACATTCATACCTGAGACTGTGTAACACTAAAGAGTCACATGACACCAGGGAGGGAAAGTGGCTAACTGGGCCCAATTTGGACATTTTCACTTAGCAGTGTACTCACTTTTGTTTCCAGTGGTTTAGACATTAATGGCTGTGTGTTGAGTTATTTTGAGGGGACATCAAATTGACACTGTTATACAAGCTGTACACTCACTACTTTACATTGTAGCAAAGTGTCATTTCTTCAGTGTTGTTACATGAAAAGATAGAATAAAATATTAACAAAAATGTGAGGGGTGTACTCGCTTTTGTGAGATACTGTGTATATATATATATATATATATATATATATATATATATATAGTGGGAGATTAGCTCGTGGGGATCACTTTTCAGAGAAAAGATTTAGCACGGAGGCCAGTTTCTTTAAAATCTGGCGACTTGCCAGGTTTATTATCACAGGTTTGTAAGGTCAAAACACATAAGAAAAACAAAACCAGAAAACAAAACCTCGCCGTCTGGCACTAAACTAAACTATTGGCTTCCTCTGTATACAGTGTGGGGCTGTCCCCAACACCCACAAAACATACGCACAGTGCAAACCTTTGTCTTTGAGTCCAAATTAGCACACAGAGCTCACTCAGCTTTTTCCCTCTGAGATCCAGGATAGAGCTCTCTTCTGCTCTGTTCCTGGTCATTAAATGCAGGTGGAGAGGGGTTTGAGTCAACCAGAAAGTCCGGGCCGAAACCAGCTCTGGCTGGCAAAATTTGGGTCAGACTCTAGTCGCCTCAACGTGATCGCATGCGAGGCTACAAGTATTGCCCATCCATTATGGCGCCTCCCATAACGCCACAATATATATATATACATTGGTTAAGTTTACTAAATCATAATTGACTTTTAAGTATCATTTATTGGTGTGTGACATTTATTCAGTTGTGAAAACTACCATGTGTGCCTAATCTTACCCTGTTGGGTCAAAGTTCTTTATTTGACATATCCCTTGAGTAAACATTCCTGATTTAACTCAATTTGGTGTATTCAATTACTGTGTTATTACTTAAAGGGAAACTAGCACAATGAGTAAACCCAGTGTGTCTGAGGTGGTGGAGGACTCACAAAGTCAGGGAAACCAGAGGGGTATTGAATTATCCTGTGACCCTCAAGAGGGCAGCTCTACACAGAGAAGCAGCCAAGAGGCCCATGGTAAATCTGGAGGAGCTGCAGAGATCCACAGCTCACGTGGGAGAATCTGTCCACAGGACAACTATTTAGACACTCCACAAATCTGCCCTTTATGGAAGAGTGGCATGAAGAAAGCCATTGTTGTCAAAAGGCCATGAGAAGGTCTGTTTGCAGTTTGGGAGAAGCCATGTGGAGGACACAGCAAACATGTGGAAGAAGGAAGGTGCTCTGGTCAGATGAGACCAAAATTGAACGTTTTGGCCTAAAAGCAAAACGCTATGTGTGGCAGAAAACTAACACTGCACATCACCCTGAGCACACCATCCCCACCGTGAAACATGGTGGTGGCAGCATCAGGTTGTGGAGATGCTTTTCTTTAGCAGGGACAGGGAAGCTGGTCAGAGGTGATGGGAAGATGAATGGAGCCAAATACAGTGCAACCTTAGAAGAAAACCTGTTAGTCTGCAAAAGACTGGGGAGGAGGTTTACCTTCCAGCAGGACAACGACCCTAAAGATACAGCCAGAGCTACAATGGAATGGTTTAGTTCAAAGCATATTCATGTGTTAGAATGGCCCAGTCAATGTCCAAACCTAAATCTAATTGAGAATCTGTTAAGAATTGAAAATTGCTGTTCACAGACGCTCTCCATCCAATCTGACAGAGCCTGAGCTATTCTGCAAAGAAGAATGGGCAAAAATTTCACTCTCTAGAATCTGGTAGAGACTTCCCCAAAAAGACTTGCAGTTGGCAGCAAGCACAGAAAAAGCACGCAAAAGCATCTAATAAAGACTGAGCCAACCCTTTATAACAAAAAGGAATGCAAAGCAGAGATATTTATTGTACCATCCAATCATATTCTTTCTTCACTTTCCTTGCCTGCTCTAAAAAGAATGACAGCTGTAATCTGATTGGGTACTTTGTTAATGTTGCTTTTTTTTCACTTTTGTGCATAACTAAAACAAAGATGTGCAGTACCCCATGGTGCCCAGTCGCCAGCTTTTATTATGCAGAACAATTAATGTAATTCTGATTGGTGACCGTACTTGGCTTTGTGCTCTGTGTGTAACCTGTAAGGAAATGAAGAAATATCATCCTTCAAATTTTAAGCGCGTGTTGCTTAGAACTTGTAGTGACTGGTATGATATCACAAGAGCTTCAGAAAGCTTGGAACTGTGTGCGCGTTTTCTCTGGGTGTAGCCCTGTGTCCTGGAGATGCAGGTAAATAGAAATTTTCTTACTCATAGTTGGATGTGTCGGTAAACAATCTCTCATCTCTCATACTCATCAGCAATTTTATTAAAGTGACACAAAAATCTGGTTTAAAAAAAAAAATATTGAATTGAATATGTACAGTATATCTTAAAGAATATGTTACCCCAACATTTCATATTCCTGATATGTGCCTGCTGTACCATGTACTTGTATGAGAAAGTCTCCTGTTCTCTTTGTATTGCTTCCTTTGGGTGAAATCCCTGGTGTTCCTGCCAGTCTCCCTGCTTCCCTGTTTCAAACTGACCATGCTAGGCATGAGAGCACATCCATCCCAGCGTGGTCATATCCGTTGTGGCTATTGAAGAATATATTTGAATGAAAGTTTTCACCTCCAAAAATGAATGCAATTTTTTCTTTAAAAAAACGTGCAGCGGTACCTCCGTAGGGGCTGCTGGATTTTGTGGTCCACCTGTCACCCTGCCCAGCCCAGCCCAGCATCCACTTTCTCAGGCACACCAGTGCCAATGAACAGTCCGTCAGACTGGGGTACGGGCGGCGCCCCTTGAGTCCACTGGGGGGTGCTCCCTATTGTGGATTTACGGGTGTTGCTTTCCCCTCGGCTTGCGCCGCCTTACGGCGGCGGGGGTTGCAGAGGTGGGGCTAACTGCCGGACTGGATTGACGTCGCTTGAGGGTGGGTGGCGCCCACGGCGTGATGTCACGGTCGGGACGTACTTCAGTGGGCGCCGCCGGCAGAGTGCTGTGTTTCCTCGTGCTGTGCGGACGCCTGATTGTACCATAGGTGAAGAGGGTTCGAACACCTAGACGCCATAGGCGTTTGGGCTTATAGGAGGTATGTTGACAGGACAGTGAATGGCGGTCTACACCTGGGGAATTATTTCCCTTCCTTCCCCTCTTTTGGTATTGCTTTGGTTTCCCCCCCCCCTTCCTTGGTATCCTTAATGGTATGGGTCGTTGGTTGAGGCAAACAAGTCGAGTTAAACCATATATGGTATTTACATTTTAGGAGAACCGTCAATCCAATAATCGGTTTTACCCGTATACTACGTGATTATATGGCAAAGGGCTCATAGAGGCATCTTGTTGATGAACCCGGCTGGGACATTTTCAAGAGTGGTAATAAATGACACCAAAAAGGGTCTTTCAGGTACAAAATAAAAATGTAAATTGAAAATATGTGATGTTCATATAGGGGTGGTATCAGGGATTAAGTACAGCTCTAGGGGGACCCCTATTGGGGAGTAGGAATATTACTTGGTATATTACGAATTGAACAAAGGTATGGATTGTCATTGTAGGATATAAGTGTTAAGAAGTACGTCCCCGCATCTGTGGCCATATGGTGAAATCAGGGCTGAGGAGTGCGTGGCCAAGCAGGGCTGACCGCCATCCTTGAGTCACCAAGTGAGTCTCAAGTGTGTAATATATTGAATGTTAAAATCCATTCATTATTGTGTACCTAATTTGTATTTGTCTATAATTCACAGATTTGTTTTATTGAAGTGTGGGCATCTACACCCCTCTATCTTCTGAAGAAGCGTTGACATCTATAACGCGAAACATGTTAAGAATGAGCTTCGCTGCATGATTGTGGGCACAAGCCCTTGATGCACAATATCTATTGGTCCTAAGGAATATAATACTAATCACTAATCAGCAAGCATTGCATTCAATTTCTATACACCCTTTTTTTTTTTGTGTGAGATTGAAGCCACTGTGAGATACTAGGGTACGAGTGATCAGTAATTATTGTTCAACCCCCAATGGCCTTATTGACCCACCATCATGCAGGAACCCAAGGGGTTAGATAAATAGATAATTAAAAGCATTTTTATGGATATTTTTAATGTCAAAACAATACATTTTGTATTTTTTATATATATTAGTTATGGTGTCCTTTCTTATGGTACCAATAAAGTCCCAGGTGTACCTCATCCGCAATTTTTTCTCCATATATAGTCCGTCAACTTTGTTTTGTGTTTTATTGAGGGGTTTAAACTTGGATGGGGTTTGGGATTTATGAGATGCCCAGAAGAATTCAACTTTTGGTTGGGACAAACTATGTCCACTCCCTGTACATACTACTTCTGTCTTCTCCAGCTAAAACTAGCTTGCAGACTATCACACACTTCCTCCTGCACAAACTTCTTTCAGGTGCAGCTAGCACGTGGTTAGGCTTGACATTAGCTTCAGCCAGGCCTCAGAAAAATTTCCTTATTACAGGCAGGGACCGCGGGCCCCTATGCTATAGCAAAAAGAAAGTTCTAGTGCTAGCTGCCCTTGGTGGACTACTGATTTCAGTAGTTGCCCTTGGTGGCACGCCAGCCCTCCTGGCTGCAGCTGACCAACGCCACTGCCCATGACACCACAGTCCTCACTGGCTCTACACCCATCTCAGATTGCATCCTCCCAATCCACTCTGGTGTGCCTCCCCAGCGTTCCAGGCTGTGTGTCATTCACTCCTGGAGACTTGCCCGGCAGTAATCTCCACTGTCCTCTCCTGCTCTTGGTCAGGACACCCCTATGGTTTGTACGAGGGTCCCTTCCACTCCTGAGCTCCAGGCCCAAGGTCACCCCCCCTGCAGACTGAGGAGCTCCCTCAAAGGCCCCGACAGCCTAGTACTCCATCTCCAGTTCTTCCACCCAAACTCTCCTTCCCAGCTGGGCTGAGCCTGAGTATTTCAAGGAGGCCTGCCCCCCTGCCAATCTTAGTTGGGGATTGGTCAAAGGTCTTTGAGACACCCCAGACAGCTCCACCTCTCTCCCCGCCTCCTCTTCCAGAATCCTCTAGTAGCAAGAGGGAAGTAACAGAGAAGTGATGCTATCTGTGAGTCACCAACTGCTACTCTTGGACACTCCCAGCCCACACAGATCAAAACAAACAGGCCTAGCTTCCAGCTAGGCCTGCCTAAATTTACCCGCACTCACCAAAAAATCCTACCTCTAGCACCTACCTAGGTAGAGGGTACTACAATCGTAACTTGCTAACTGAGCAATTAAATGTGCCAAGCTAAACAGTAGAGTGGAACCTTGGATTACGAGCATTATCCATTCCAGGAGAATGCTTGTAACCCAAAGCACTCGTATATCAAAGCAAGTTTCCCCATAGGAAACAATGTAAACTCAGATAATTCGTTCCACAGCACTGCTTGTCAATGCAGTACTGTATGTGGCCAGAGGTCCGGGGGGGCGCCTGATGTATGCAATACCATATGTGGCTAGAGGTGTAGTGGCGCTGGTGAGGCTGCCAGAAACTTTTAAAAATACTTGGGAACTGTTTACACTTTCAGTATTTTTGGGTATTTCTGATTGCTTCGGGGCATCTGAGGCTCACCAGCGCCCCCACACCTCTGGTCACATGCGGTCTTGCATGCACAGAGAGTTAATACTGCTCATTCTGCAAGACAACATTCGCAAACTGAGTCAGAATTTAAAAAAAAACAAAACTGCTCGTTAACCGCGTTACTCGTAGTCCGAGGTTTTAATGTATATTGAAAAACCACATATACTTTAGGAAAATAAACAGTATATGTATTAATATTTATAATTTTATTTTCTATTCTTTAGCACCACTAAATAGAATCTTGTATGCCGACTAGCGCATGTGCAGTACAGCACCCCTTCACATATGGTTCGCTGAGCCTTTTTACAAATTTGGTCTCCTTTATTAACTACTTGCCATCCGGACCAATTCTGACACTTCATTCTTACATGTAAAAATCTACTTTTTTTTTGCTAGAAAATTACTTAGAACCCCCAAACATTATGCTCATATTTTTTAGCAGAGGCCCTAGAGAATAAAATGGTGGGTGTTGAATTTTTTATGTCACATGGTATTTGCACAGCAGTTTTTCAAACACAATTTTTTGGGGAAAAAAAGCACTTTCATTAATTAAAAAGAAAATCAAAACACTAAAGTTAGCCAATTTTTTTTAAATATAATGTAAAACATGATGTTATGCCAAGTAAATAGATAGCTAACATGTCATGCTTTAAAATTACATCAGCCTGTGGAATGGTGTCAAACCACGCTGCTTAAATTTCTCCATAGGTGACTCTTTGAACGCCTTTACAGGTTGGCAGTTTAGAGCTGCACAGGAGGTCTGGTGCTAGAATTATTGCTCTCGCTCTGACGTTCGCACGTGTGTGGTGTGATCACTATTTACATATGTAAGTAGTATATGTGTTCACATTTGCACGTAAGCACGGTGGGATTTATTTTTTTCTTTTATTATTTATTTTATACAAACATTTTTTGGATCAACTTTATTGCTATCACAATGATGAACAACATCCCTTGTGACAGCATGGACCATGACAGGTCCTCTATATGGAGTGATCTGGGGTCTGTTAGACTCTGATCAGATGCTTTCCAAGCCGCCGCTGGCCAGGTAAACATAAAGGTGGGAATGGACGTGACAAACTACTCGTCGCTCCCGGTTTCCGGGGCTACAAAGAGAGGGGAACAATGTTGGTTCCTCTCTCTGTTCAGGGCAACCATCGCCGGTGACCCCATCGCTCCCGGGCTCCACAGTAGGGCGGTAGAGCCTGGGAGAAGCTGCGGCAGGAGGGGGTGAGCCCCCATTATGCCACCCGCAGAAGTGATTGAATGGCTAATTAGCCATTCAAATCACTTCTGCCTGTTAGGGGATCACCGGCTGAAAAGACACATATTGGAATGATACCTGTAGGTGCAGGCATCATCCCGTTATAACCGCTGAAACCGGAGGACGTCCATGGAAGTGGTTAATAGCTTAGTTTACCTATGTAGTTTCATTCCTACACGGTATGCACAATGAACAATGCTAACAGGAGTTACATAGACCTCAAAAACTTTACAGAACATCACACTTTATTTTAGGCTTTTCATGGCTTAGCTGGCTTATGTTCAGAAGCTGAAATGTACACTCCTAAAACCTGCTGTCAGAGTGCCTACTATGCAGATTTACCTTTATTTGTACTGCAAACCACTGTCACCAAGACTAAAGCTGGTTCATCAGGGAACGGCAACATTTTTGATCCATGTGTGGGCTAGCTCAGGGGTAGGCAACCTTTCAGAGTGCAGTTGCATCTGCAACTGCAGTTGTTCCAAAGCTTAGTAAATGAGATAAAGATTCACTTTGCAAAGAATACCCAATCACGGGCAAGGAAAATAAAAGAAAACAGCATTTTCGATTTCACACGATTGGACATTGGAAGTCAGCAGAGCTTCTGCTCATTTACTAAGCCCTAGAGTAGCTGCTCTTGCAGTGTGCAACTGCACTTTGCAAAGTGCAAAGTTAATTTGCCTTTAGTAAATCAATTCCATAGTGTGTGACAGTAGTGTCTTCTGCCCTCACTGTAGTGTCCTCTGTCCTCCCCACACATGGTAGGATTCTCTGACCACCCCCAACAGTAGTGTCCTGTGCCCCCCCTCCCAAAGCAGTGTCCTCTGTGATGACAACCCCCACCAGTCTCTTAGGATGGTACACACCCCTCCTGTCTCCTGTGATGTCACTCCCGTCTTCTGTGATGACAGTGTGTGATACCTTAACTAAATGATTTCCGTTTAATTGAAACGTGAAACGTTTCACGTCAACGTGTGACGTTCTCGTCGATGAGATCCCGAATCATTTACTCGTCTTCGAGACGACTGAAGGTTACAGGTTAGCACACTTTAGCTTTTACGACAAAAGAAAATAAAAGGAACGGGCAC